>JAHWFP010015877.1:0-13858 GCA_023313725.1 Lithobius niger | reverse complement strand
TTTACTCTGAGGTTCTACGAAACATGGTTAAAAAGTTAGCATCACGAAGACCTTGAAAATATGCGTAAAGGTCAGTGATCGACAACGTGGTTAGTTGGCCCCTCGTTCGCCTACATACCATGCAAAGTTTCATTATCCTAACATTAACCATCTTTGAATGCCAAGGGTGGCCCTTCCTTTCTGCCCCACCCTGTATACACTGGAGCCCAACCCAAGAACCCGTGTGCTCCATTGCTCCCGGAGCTCCAGTGCTCCCCAAGACTCTACCAGTAGTTTGAAATGTATAGGGGTTGATAAAATCGCGTTATGCGAGGCAACTTATATTTCGTAGAATACAAAATTTGTCTTTACTTTCAAAGGTTATAACTTTAAAAAATATAGAACTCAACACTGCACGCACTCTTTACATGGGAAGTGCTTTAATGGGTCCAATACGTCAGCTCCCATGTGAAGCGTTTTTGCAGTGTCGTTTTTTTTTTTTAATTTCTTACCTTTGAAAATTAACTTTTGTATTCTTCGAATATAACATGCCGTGCTTTATCTAGTGTAATGCGTAGTACGTTATGTGTCTACATCAGATCACAATGCATTTTTTAAACATAAAGGTGCCTTTTCACCGAATGACAGGTTGCAACATCTAGCGCAGTCTGCCATTATTTAGTTCTATGTAGCACTTGATTTCAACAAGTGAAGGAATGCGCAAAGAAATTTCTTATTACACAACAAACATGCCACTTGCCTCCTTAATTATTGAGTGTAAAGTTGGTGCGTCCACGTGCACCAGGAAGCAAGTGATAAGGTTAACGATATCACTGTTACTAAATGACGCCCATCTCGCGGTTCAAAATTTGCGCATCAAAATGGTCGATATATTAAAAAAAAAAAGCAGCCGTGATGTCGTTAGACTTAACTTCACCGCTTGCTCTCTGGCGCACGTGGGCGTACCAACCTTACACTCAGTAATTAAAGAGGCACGTGGCTTGTTTGGTTCATAAAAAGAAATTTATTTTTGTGTTCCTTTGCTTATTGAGAGTAAGGGCTAGACAGAAGTATATAGCGGTAAATGGCTATAGATGCTGCAGCCTCTCATTTTGTGGCCATCACCCTTTAAGGAGGATCCTATGTTTAGGTGCAATTTTTCCATTGGCGATACTAGACCAGCCCGTCAAGCCTAGCTTTTTTCCCGCACAACCTCATATCATTATTCTTGCTGCATAAAGGACCAAAACAAACAAACCAACCCATAAATTCAGATTTAGCAGAAAAATGGTCATGGTCTGTGGTCTCACACCGTTGTGCTTATAGTATTTGTGTGTGTGTGACTGTGAGTGAGTGCGTCCTTGGAATAATTGGTTTTCCTGGGCTGGTGAGAAAGAGAAAAAGAAAAGAAAAAAGACACACCTGGCCCAGTTGGCCTCTAACGGTAAAACCGGTGCAGGCAGCCTCATTAGCATTCGTTGGCTGTGCAACACGCGGACGCGTGGCCTACTAGTCGCAGCTCACTCGGCTGGCAGACTCAGCCAGGTGAAGTACGCTCTCGATCCAGCTCACTAACAAACAGACTCAGCCCCTCAGCTGAGAGAACACACAGATTCACACGCCGCCATCATGGGGTACGCACGTGCTCTGCTAGGGCTAGTGGTTTTCGCGGTTATGCTGACGGTCGAGGGCCAGGGACAGAGACAGCCAGCCCACCGGCGAACGCCAACTCTCTTTTCCCGGGAAGTCGACTCCTTCTTCGGGAGAGTTGCGGACAGTGCGGCTTCTGCGTCCATCCAGAGGCCAGCGCCCTTTGCTCAGAACCTCCGGCCTCATGTGGTGGTAACCAACAAGGGACTTCCCCCGGCAGAAGACACCATTATTAACGATGAGGAACCCTTCGATGAAATGCCTACCTTCCAGGTAAGCATGTATTCTCTCTGTCAGTGTTTGTGCGCGAGTCGGCGTTACTTTTCGGCGAAGGGAACGGAGCAAAGGATACGATAGATCTCTTCCGCCTCTTGTCATTGTGTTTTCACAAAAGGAAAGTATGTTCCGTTGTCAAAAAAGAAAAATCTTTTTCTTGACGTTAATAAATGTGTGCAAGATCTGGTTATTACGGAAAGAGGTACGTGTTGAAATGATGGGGTTTGGTCGTTTTATTCATCGGCATTTTTGTGCGCGGGTCTTTCGCTCCACGAATTCCCAGAATGCACAAACAGAACTCCGAGTGGAATTTGTTACGAGTGGATTCACTTTCACTTGGTGGTGGTTTCACTTTCACTTGGTGAAAAGGTTAGCAAACTGCTTCACTAACAATAAATATCTTAAAACAGAATTTCCTCCAATTCTAAGAGTTACGTCAAAGTGGAACTGCTGCTTTGTAAGTTGATTTCACAGTGAAACCTTGGCATAATTAATTTTTCAAGACTTTCATTTGCAACCTTAAAATATCTAGTTCGCAGTTATCGTTTTAAAGCTGACATCGTGTAATAGTGTCACCTTGCCAAACGAAGCTGGAGCAATCCTCTTTCTTTCCTTTGATACCAAAACATTAGATGAAATGATCTGATTATTATTGATCTTAAAATGGAAGTGTCACGCTGTAAGTCAGCAACTTGTAGCGTGTTAACTATTTCTGGGCTTAATGTTGTAGAACCTTGGACATCAGCTACTCAGCTATAAATCTTAACCATAGCATCCCTTGACGAAGATCATGGTATGAACTTGACGGGTTTAGTTTTCCCCAGTCTTTGGCTTCCCATATAAGCTGTATCTGCCAAACCTATAAGGATTAACACGCTTAGTTTGATTTTATTTCTCCTAATACTTATACAAACGTTTTCTTTTAATACAATTTGTAGCCTGGTGGAAAGCATGTCACGGTAAACTGATCAATGTCACGTACTAAAACAAATCCGTTTTGCTTCATCGTATCCATGCATCCATTGCTGCTTGCTGCAAGAATGTCACAGTGAATGTTCGGAATATAATCTTTGGTTTTTTTACTTTGCTATGAGATGACCAATTTTAAACTCTCACATTGTGCTAAATGATAGGTGGATAAACGAAATGAAAACCGAAAAATTTACCCTCATTTTCGGGTTTGTTAGGTGTTTAAAAAATCTAATCTTTCAATAAAGGTTAGATGTAATTATTTATTATTACACTTTTTAGGAAATACGTTTAAACCATGCTGTCAACAAGGCAGGAGCAACGACTGCAGCAGTGATTGTGTAACTCCACGCCTTCTGTGCAAATGATTAGATTTTTGTTTTATAAAACACGAGTGTACGAGTTACTTTGCACGGGAGTTAATGACGTTCATTTCTTGTTATCTGAGCAACAGGTTGGCAAGGGGGTCATTGATTGTCAGCCTAAAAGCGACAGTACGGACTATGTATGTAAAAAAAAAAAGAAGTTTGAATTGCACGACGTCAAAGCAACTGCCGGGTAAAAAGTTACGCTGTGAACCAAGGTACATTATTAAAACCCGCAAAAGTACTACTAGTTAAAAGCCTGTTTATAAATAATTTAACAGTAAAACCAGTTACAAATAGCACGACCAAAAGGACGAAACTTGTAGGTACGTTGGGTATGACCACCTATACCTTACCACCAAGGTTGAACCTGCCAGGGACGTTACAGTCCCGCATCATTTATTAAAATCGCTAATACTGTTCAACGCAAATTATTATCACTAAAACCAGTCATGCTTTTGAGCCGGTGTCACATTACATGCCAACTTCTACATAAAATCCTAAATCTGCGCTTAACATTGTAATTCCTGGAACGTGATAACAGCTGTTGTCGCAGTTATTATCTGTCATTTCGGTTGACTGCAACAGACAGCCAGACTGGTAACGCGAGGGTGTGGTCCGTGAGAGGGATGCTGAGTGACTTATCTTGGCCGGTGTCTCTGGAGCACAAGTAGCCCTAGGCATTTTACATTGAGCACGTGTCTAGCTGATGTAGCCTTCTACTGTGCGAGCGGCTGACGGTTGTACGAAACCGCGTAAAAATATCCGCGTAATAATAGCACCCTTGCATTTGAAAAATATAGCATTCTCAAGTCTTGATTCCCCCGATAAATAAATAAGTGGCCTAAAGCTTTAAAGTAAATTACACCGGGTTTTTATCAAAGCATAGTGTCGAACAGAGCAAATCAAGAAGAGGATTTGGTAATAATGATCGTAAAAAACATCACTACACGATGCGAAAACTTGGTCAAGATGTCCATTCCCCTCAGGCTGAGTATTATTTCTTTCTTTACTAAAAATACAGATTTGTGTACTATCTCGTAAACACATCTTGTTACGAAAAGTTTACCACAAAATTGCAAAAGAAGTCAACAATCATACCTAACAGGTAAAAATGCGTATTTGTAGGTGTGAAGAAGAAATAGGAAATAGGCCTGTCGAATTAACGTCCTTTCGTATTATTAAGGTTATTAAGGGTATTATTAAGGTTAAGGATGATGAGGGACAATTTTGCTAGGAAATACCTAGGATCTCTCACATGCCACAATTGACATAAACACGAGTTTATTTCTGGGGCAAATGGTACAGAATGTGCAGTTAAAAAAATTGCTGAATAAGACTTTCACAATTTAAGAGAGAACAAATTTGAGACGAAAAACGTCCACATTGAGGTGAAGTTGAAGTGGTTCTTCTCTCAGCAAAACTCTGAAACAGAATGAACATTTTAGAGAATAGCTCTCCTCCCCACCTAAACTACAACTTGAAAGAATTTCAGAGTGCTTGTAAGGATGGTTCTAATGAAAGGGCTACCACCTTCTACGGTGGAGAGATATGGTAAGGGGGAAATTAACCCAGGAAAAAGCGAAACCCGAGGTGGTCGAACGCTGGGGGTTTTGGGGAAATCCCCAGGGATTTTGTAAAGTTAAAAGTGGTGAGATATGCTCTTCTGCAAGTCGAGGGGAAGGAACCCCTGGGGTTTCCGTTAAAACACCCTCGGATGCATAACTCACTACATCATTTTCACCTGGGATATTAGAGGGTGGAATATTTTCCCTAGAGGTTTCTACTCTATACTTCCTCGGGGGTTCAGCACAAAATCCCCGGGGTTCGACCACCTCGACTTTTCCCTCCCCTTCTGTGTTCCCCCTGACCATAGCTCACCTTTTTGCAACCCCAGGGTTTTTTCACCCAGGAAAAAACGAAAACCCCGGACCATATCTCTCCACTGTTAGAAAACTGATGTAGGCTTATTTTTTTTATTACACATTTATGCGTGTTTTATGCATGTAAAGCACAAACTACCGAAATCCTCTTGTACATAAGCCTGAAATGTAAATTCTAAAACATATTGTAGTCTCCCCCCGCACCCCCTCCCCCCCCCAAAAAAAATTGAATACCTTGTAACATTAACAATGAGCTAATATTACAAGTGGTGGATTAATAGTTCACTTAGGCCTAATCATTTGGTAATTAATTCACATCTTGCACACAATATAACACACGTCATGTACTTTTGTGGTCCAGTCTAAACACCTGCTCAAGGTAATACTTTGTTCGTATACTCCTGTAAAATCAAACTGATTCCATTTCTTTTTTTTCTTTACTTCAGTTTTGGTAAATTACCATGTTGTTATACCGTTAGTGAATACGTATGATCAGGCATGCCTTACCGGTGAACTTCGTCCTTTGGTTGGGAAGGTCGTTGGCTCAACTCCCCACTCAAGCATTCTGACATGATTTAAACCCAAAAGGCAACGTAAATAGGTTTGCATCCGTACTTAATTATCGTTAGTAACCACAGCGGTTTGAAATAATTTTTGATCCATTGCCTAAAACGGAAGATAACCCAACACATTATTTATTAGTTGGGGGAGGGTAATTTTATTGGTTACTGGAACAGTGTAACTTTTTTCACGCTGGGAGAGGCGAGGGAGACTGAGGAACAGAAAGGCGTGATTTTCATAATCGAAAAATTCCCTAACTAATAAATACAAGAAGAGGAGAATCAGGTTAATAGCTGGAGAGAATTTAGCAAAACATTACCACCTAAAAACCTATAATTAATTCTTTTCCTTATCGTTCACGACATCTAACTTCTTCATTCCTTTTAAACTATTAAAATAAGATGAAATTAATCTCTGTCGAACGGGCTCATCGCGCAATAAACCTCAATCATGTACGAGAAATAACTCTGTTTTTGCGACATTTATATCCTAGGCTGTTTCTTGTCAAGAACAATTCACGGCCCAAGGCTGCAAAACCAGTCTTTGGTTGATTATACGAATTGACTATTTCACACACGCAAAGGCTTGTTGTTCTTTGTTCAAATGGCCGCAAATTGCTCGAAATGTACGGCAAAGACCTATTTTGCTTCGTTAAAAAAACATCGTGCCAATTAGGAATAAATAAATGTCAATTCCGTACTGCACCACAAAACCGTGCCCATAATTTTTTCCGACGCGCCAGTCGTTGCGGAACGCAGAAAGCCGTCAACTGCCTGATAAAGATCTGTTTCTTTAAGCCAATAATATTCAGCGCAGCGCAGCAACACCTGATCAGGAAGTGACCAACACACTGCCGGCCGTTCTCATTTTTTCTTGTCGCGCGTCGCCGGCCGAGAGAAATATTTGAACAACCTAAATAAGACAAAAGCAACATAAAAAGAAAACAAACCAATCCAAGATAAAAATCTTTTGCAAACAGCAAAAGGGTGAGCAAGTTTGCTCTTACCGTTAATTAGGCACGATCAGTAAGATATATCATTGCGTTTCTTTTTTCTCACATTGGTGCAGCACTTGCAGCAATTTGCTAAATGCCAGCGAAGCCACAGAGTGAACAAAATATGAAAAATTTGAAAATTTGAGCTTTCCAGTAAATGTTTAAAAAAAACGTCAAAAATTGACCGAATTGGTAAAAAAAATTGTATTGTGTAACTTTGACAAACAAATTTAGCTCCCTTACAGTTGATCGAAGACGAAATTCAGTTTGAGGAGATCATTTACTTGCGTTGGCTAGGGAGCCAGGTTATTAGTTTTGTTGGTAGATGACGGTGTGACTTGCACAGAAGGATGTCGTTGTTTTTTGTTCGAGGGGGAAGATGGAACCCAAAATGCAACGTAACCCGCGCTCCTGAATTCATCACACCACTGAATGCGTTTACATGCTTCGGAAATAAGCTTTTTTGTGAAAAAAAAGATGTGAAAAATGTGAAAATGTCCAAAGTTGGTGTGAGAAAAAGTTTGAAAAAGTACAAAACTCGTGAAGTGAAAAAATGTGAAAAACTAACGACGCCGATGGCATATCTTTGATGCCTACGTCATAGGTACGTCACTAACGGTAGACAACCAAAAGAAATAGCATCCCAACAGAGGGGAGAGGAGGAATTGAGGCTTAATGGCATGTCGAGAGCTAGGTCATTAGCGCCAACCTCAGTTACAGTGCAGTGATTCGGGTTGCCACTCCGCCACACATTATAGAGATGTTAACCAAACCCCAAATCTACATCTTATACATCCTTAAGTTTTGCAAAAAATTTTTTAAAAAATGCTCGGACATGAGGACAGACAGCAAATTAATACATGCCGTTCAAGCTACGCATCGTGCAGCAAAAAAATGGTCATTGCCAACTCCATGCGATCGCTGTGGTCGCTCACAACGCCAAACGGTGTGCCCTTGCCACAAAACGGTCAACAACGGATCAAAACGTGCCCTTTTTCCCTGCCTTAGGACAAAACAGACACGAAAACGGTCTTGGGGGATGGGAATTCTACTGTTGTACGTTCGAAGAATTCGACCCTTTTTGGTTGCGTTACAGCCACAGTAACATAATGCAAGGTAATACAATTAACCAAATAAGTATGTTCATATACTAAATAAGATTCCATTTGATTTGAAGGCAATAGTGACATTACTGATTAACTTGGGTAGCCACGCACGAGGCGTGCTAAGAATCACACACAACTCACAGTTGAGTATTTGACGGATAACAGGCAGCACCCGATGATTGGTGCTACTTCCGTATTTATAAACATTAAGAGTGTGGTGCCCTGGTGGACACCATTACAGTTAATACATCATCATACTGTGGCAGTAAGGCGCCACCGACATATACATGGTAGTTATATTCGTAGATAACAACATCAGTTTTCTACGCTATCTACATTAGTTATCTACGACGTTGGCAGGGTTGGAAACTGCCAACGTCGCCTTACCAAATGGTGTCACGCTATTCGTTCTTTGCCTTATTCCGATCGCCTACGTAAACTTGGGCTTACCTCCATTCATGATCGTTTTCATCGCGGCGACATGATACTTTCCTATACCAACTTATTCACAGTCTCCTTGATGAGGACCCTGTTCTTTCCCTCATTCCAAATTTCAACTTCACTCGTGGCTACCCTCTCCGTATTTCTGGCACTGTCTTACTAAACGACGCTTTCACTTTTTCACGGAAAAGGTTGTTCAGCCCTGGAACTCTCTCCCTCAATCTGTTGTTTGCGCTCCTTCACTCAACGCTTTCAAGTTACGCTATGGCGCACTTGTTGTTAAACTTCTTTGGAGTTTTGGGTGGGTAGGTGCTTCGTGTACCGTCAATCTCAATTTCTTAATCGTCCCCACCTAGACGGTGGTATACCATATATTCTATAGTTTGTTATTCATGACAGAAAAAGGTGGTGCAGTTTTTTGATTCTGTTGGATCCTTCCAGATTTGATTTTAACGTTCTGGATGAACTATTCTTTGTTCCACATTACGTTTTCAGAAAACTGACTGTATGACGCCACATTTTCTTCCACTACGAGTGCAACAAATCCGTAAACATCCCATTCGTAAACTCTAACAGTAACTTTGTTGAGTGTACAAGTGTGATATCCACATGTTTTTGCACTCTTAGTGCAAAAAAACGAGTCGTCATCCGGTCAGTTTTCTGAAAACATAATGTCGAACAAACTATAGCCCAAGATAGAGTCAATCAGCTGGCCTCCTTAATATTGCAAATAACCTTTGTATCTGTGCGTGATTAGCCTAGGATCCTAAGCAAGCGAACTAATAGTTAATTAAAAACTAATAGAAATTATTAGTGTTTGTTCCATTGTGCTCATCTTTTATTAAATTTTCTGATTTGGCATTCAACTTTTTTTTTACTTTTTTTTGTTGTTGGTTAGCCTACAAATTAACAGTAAACAAGATGGTAAAAAAAAAATTTGATACCACGAATGTGAGACTTGTAGAGGAAATTGAGGTCAGATTAACTAAAACATTATTACACGTAGTTCGGGCACGGAGATACAAACAAAAAGTGCTATTTTTCTTAATAACCAACTGATTTTAGATTCCAACACAACCGTCTTTAAATCTGCGTTGACGATGTTAATAGTAGTAAACAATTAAAAAAATTAAAAATATTCGTGCCTATATCTCGTTGGGTAAAACTAGACATTATAATTAACATCAATAACACACTCGCCAAAATATTAAGTTTTTTCTCTCATCTCGATATTTCGTTGGCAGCCTCCACCCATCTTCGTCAGGATGCCTGCACTTCACCTTCACCCTTTGTCAAGGTTTTAAAGTTTTATTAAAGTTGCTAATGTTTTCCGTAGTTGGGTGGAGACTCGTCTAAATATCGAGGTGAGATAACAGGCTCCCATCTGGGTGTAGGGGTGTTGTTTTGATACTTAACCCAATGTGTAGCGAAAGTGACGACCGAAAATCTATGACACATCCTGTGTGTTATTCAATTTTTATTGTAGCAGTAAAAAAAATTGAACAGTTAATTGTATGAATATCCAGTGGCGTGCACGGGGAGGGGGGGGGCACGGGGGGGGGGGGGGCCATAGCCCCTGCCGTTTTTGAAAAAAAAAAAATATGCCCCATTTTGGTTTTCCAAACTGGTAAAATCCTGGCGCTTCAACCAAAGAGGAATGGCCTAGTATAGACACCAATGAAGGGCAAAAAAAAAAAAGGCCAGTATCGAAGGGTCCGAAGGGGGCATAAAAAACCCAAGAATATAGTATAGAGACCCAAGAATAGCCTAGTATAGAAACCCAAGAAGGGCAAAAAGAAGGCCAGTAAAGATCAAAAAGGGGCATTAAAGGGTAAACAGGAGAATATAAAAACCTAAAAAGAGGGGCAAAAAAAGCCTAACGAGCGAAAAGTAAATAAAAAGGTTCCCAGAACAATTAACCTCAGCGTGCCCTTTCACTAGAACTTGCCCTCTGCCCTCTCGGAGGTCAGTGCCCGTTACTGTATATAACTGTACATTACACGAATGCTATTTAGTTATGCCTTTGGCTCAACAGGGTAAGAATTTAGATTATAGCCAATAACTAGAAAATTACGACCAGTGATGGGCTCTTCCGCTCTCGTCAATGCATAATACTATACGAACCTGTTTTCTAAAACCCATAGCAAGCTCATGCCACTGGTAACATTATTTTACAAGTAATATCAAAATATTCAAGCACTGTCTTAGAAGAAACCGAATAATTTTCAACAACAATGTTTGAACTAGAAAAATGCGTGCTAAGACCTAATACGTATTTTTTTTTACGTTAAGAACAGCTCGTTTAAGAACAAAGGGTGGTTCGTGCTATTTGTTACGAATGAGCACTTCTTACGTAAAACGACGTGGTAGCTCTTACACGAATTCTTCCCGTCGAAACATTTTTATTGAAAATTATTTGGTTTCTTCTTCGTCAATGCTTGAATATTTTCATATTGCTTGTAAAATAATGTTATCAGTGCGGAATGAGCTTGCTATGTCCTTCAATTCGCCCTGTTGCAATCCACTGGTGACCTGTTCATGTTATTATCATTATATCATGTTAATTGGAGCGAAAATGACAATATTATGGTCCTAGAATCGGTTGTATTAGTCCCCTGAGACCCATGGTCCTTCTAGAAGGGTCATTACATGACGGGACACAAAGTGCATTTCCAGGCACAACGCGACCCCAAATAAAGCGAGTAAGCCTAGCCGAGTGGTCAGCATCCTCGTTTAGAGTCCTCGGGTCTCAGCAGGTTTATCATTGCGCAGGGTATAAACTCCTCCTGTGTTTAAACCATGAGCAATGGCTGTTTGCCGTGACGTCACCATGAGTTAGCCAATGACGAACGAGAACAACGTCTGTTTGGCCGTCGGATTGGACTAGCCCAGTCACGTGATATGCACGTCACACCAAACAGCCATGGCGCGTGGTATAAACGCTGCGTATCGATTAATATAACCGATTCCTGGAACAAAATATGGTCATTTTCGCACAAATTCATGTCATAACAACTCGAGCGGGCCACCACAAGAAATGCAGCAGGACAAGTGAGGAACCATACCAAGCTCATTCCGCACTGATAACACTTAATTTAGAAGTAAAATTAAAATATTGCAGCAATAGCTCAGAAGAAACCGCATAATTTTCAGCAAAAATCCTTTGAAACAGAAATCTGAACAGTCATCCAGTTTTTAATACCGCACGTGTCAGACCCTTATGAGGTGGAGAAAGACTAATCCCTCTTCGGTTGTCGGTGCGCCCATTCTTAAATGAAAAACCACCACAACGGAATTTATGTCTAATGAATGAGCTTAGTCCTGATTTTTTTGTTGTTTTTTTTATTTAAGGAAAACATCCTTCTCTAAGTTTTACTGGCTTATTTTGATTTTCGGCCACATCCGTCTTTACTGCAGCTTTATTTATTTATTTTATTTTTTTACCTTTCCCCATATTTTAAAATTCATATTTCTCGCTAAAGCTGTAAAATTACGATGGATGTTTCCATTTTTTTTTTTTGACGCAATAATTCCTGGAGATTGACCTACAAGTGTTTAAAACTTTAATTACATCAGAAAAGGAAAAGAAGGAGAAAAAAAAAAGAAAAAATATGTGTATGTGCATAAGACAGGTTTTCGGGTGTTCGCTATGACGGAATCCAAAAAGGGTGTGGTTCGTAATATCGAACTTTATAAGATCAGTACCAGCCACAAACAGAAACCCACGCGACCAAAAGAATCCAATCAACAAAATGATTAAATAAAAAAAAAAAGAGAGAGAAAGAAAAAAAAAGGAAATAAATACGTGATCACGCTAGTAACGGGTGAACAGTTTCGGACCTAGATTGGATTTTAAAACTTATTAAAAATAAAAAAATAAGACTCTTTAAAAAAAAATTTTAAAAGACCTAAGCACAAATGCTGTTAGCGGTCGAAACTGGTTACATGCCCGATAAATATGCGTGCTGTACTATAATCAAAAGAAAACTGATTGAATAAGCAAAAAAATAAATAAAAAATTGAAACCGACATTTACTTTTCGCACTAGTGAAAGTATGTTTCGGCTTAAAGATGACACGCAGGAAAGCATATCTAGGCGGAGCGCTATTTTCCGCTTTAGTGCTCGACTGCGTTCATAAAAAAATAGCTAAAATGTTTTATTTATCAACTTTCTATTGTTTTTCTTAGCCTAAATGTGGAGATGCTCTACGTCTTACGGTGAACCTTGCCAAATGAATGCATATTTTTTTCTATGACTCAGCGTGTTTGACATAAAAATGATTATTATGTCGTGTTTGCCCTTGATGGTGTGACGAATTTTGTGACATAGTTAAAAATATTAACAATAATAAATAAATCTTGCTTATAAAATGCCGCAACTTTCGTTCTTTGACTAAATACCACTATTGTCGCAAATCTTGTTTACTTTCATGTTTGCTGGGGCAAATGGCCAGTCTTAGTCTTGTGTGTCTATCTTACATAGGTGGACATTATCTATACCTTGCAATGTTATTTCCGTTTCCTGCCTCTATAACCTTCTAGTAGCTTCGATTTCCCATAATACCCTGGCTATTTCGCGGTTGTCAGGGGTTACCAAAACGTATTTAAGCAAGGGAGCCAGCATGGAAAATCAGAAAACCTTCGGGCCATCCAACTGGCTGGTCCTCTTCGACCCGTGCTAGGTCTCCTAGTTAGGGGTATATTTGGCTGTTAGGCCTCTAGTAGGCCCAATTTTGGTTAGGCTATTTTCCCCCAACCTAAAGTAAGCCTTTTTATTAAGCCTCTTAACGCTAACTTAACCCCAAAGTTCCCCAGCTTCCCTTAGAAGAATTTGTTCAGTCTAATTAGTTAGGTCTCCCACTTTGTTATTTTTCGTCAACTATTCTACCACTATTCTTAAAGTGTAGTAGTAATTCGCTGGATATAAATACCAAATTTCTACAGTAAAAAAAAGCGAAGGGTACAAGAACGGTTTCAACGATACTTCTGAATCAATTTGGGTGGGGGGGGAGGAGGGGTGGAGAGATTGAAGCATAATGACGTGTCGACAGCTAGGTCATTACCACCAACCTCAGTCACAGTGTAGAGGTCCGGGTTGCCACTGTGCCGCACATTACAGAGGTGTTAAACAAACCACAAATCTAGTTCTTATCATACATTTGTATCTAGTACAGAAAAATCGTAAGGTTTACTTTGAAAGTCTGTCTATCATTAGCTGCAAAACGACGATCGCCATTCGTACTCGTATTTCAGAAATTCAGTTTAATTAGCGCAATATCACACACCGACATACCTGCAAACGTCTATATATATATATATATATATTGATTTTTTTTCGACAGCATAAATAAACCTTTGTCTTCATTAGCTGTGCCTGATGAAGAGGGTGTTTATTTATGCTGTCGATAATTAGCAAGATTGGACGTTTGCAAGCATCTCTGTGTGTGATATTGTGCTAAAATATCTGAATTTTTGAAATATATGAGTGTGAATAATGGTGATCGTCGTTTTGGAACTTGACATTTGCACCTGTTGCAAATATTTTAAAATCCCGGTGAGTTTGTGGAAAAAAAAAGGCATAACCGTAAGATGAACACCGGAACTAAATCCCACGTAGAGCATTGACGAGTGGTT
>JAHWFP010015875.1:0-13635 GCA_023313725.1 Lithobius niger | reverse complement strand
ATATATTACACCCATAGGAAAGTCCTGGGTAATGTACTGGAGTTACTGCGAGTGAACACCTATTGTGGAAGACATTTGCTACTCATTAGGTGCATTAGGTGCATATTTTGCTCATAGTTTGCTAATTTGTACACCTTAGGCCTAATATGATAGAGGCGTACATCGTATAGGCCTATACTGTGTAGGCCTATACCGTATAGGCCTACCTGGTTCAGGACTTCTGAGACATGCTGTACACCTTTATAGGAATTTGACCTCATCTTTGGCTGCTTGGGTAAATGGAGCTCTCTCAGGTATTCTCTATATTCCCAGTGCTCGGCCATAATCAGTGGTGTTATACTTCAGTAAGGTAAGGGTCTCTGACTCTGTCTCTTCCAACAGTCGTCGTCTGGGGGTGAGGGGTATCTTGGCAGCTTTCTTGAAGGTTCAGAATGGGGTCAAAGGAGAAGAAGGCTGTACAGAAGACTGGGTTAATCTTACTGCTACCACGTGAAGGAAAGCGGGGGAGAAGAATTATGCACGTCCCGATCCACTGACCTCTCAGGTCAGTCCGGGTTGGCCCTCACACACTCCAATCCCTCCCGTCCCTCAAAACTCGATTAGAGGCCGGGTTCTGATTTTTTTCCCAAATCTCCTGGGTTGCATTCTTTGCAACGATGGAAAGCCCTGCCCTTCAAACTTTCTCACCCTCTGGCTTGCATGCGATCGTCCAGCAAAACAAGAAGAACAAAAATATCTGGGCTGAAGGGTTTAATCATGAAACGGTTGTGGGCGGAATGGTTACTGCTGCTCCTTTACGTAGAATGGGAGATGGCTGTTCTGTTCGTCTTACTTGGTCAATGTTCGAATGCTTAAAATCATAGCAATTCCATATGTCCCTTCAACATCGTCTCCATGGATAAATAATAAAGGGGACTCTAAACGCAAGATATCAGACAACTTATGGTGAGCATGAAGAATAATTCTCTGCATATGAGAGGAAGCAAGACGTCATGATGAACCAATGCTTAGAATGAAAGATCAGTAAGGCCCAAGGGAAGAAACAACATGGCGGTGAGGAGGCCAGCTTGTATCAAGGTGAGCAGACTTTCACACGTCAGTTCACAACAAGTGATCGTTGCAAAAAAAAAAGTTAAACTAAAAATCGGTACGAATCGTGTCCAATACATGGATGGAGCAGCAGCTGATTGTTGAGATATTATAGGAGGCAGTAACAATACATCAGGAAACAAAAGGTAAGTATCGGTGAAGAAGTAGATGGTCATTGTTGACGAAAAAATATATAGGGGAAACAATGAGGTAAGACGACAATATCTTGGGCAAAACAGAGAGGAGTTAAGAGCATTATTAAGCTTTGGCAACAAAGAAACGTTACAGACATGTCATTAGTATCAACATCACTAGACAGGCGAATACTAGGGTTGATCTTTATATGCAAAAGAGGAAAAATACTAACCACCGTGGATAATTTTCTTTGGCGTAAATACAAAGATTGAAAAGGAGGATAGGTGCCAGAAGAGAAGAATGGCAAGAAATTAAATGTCGCAAACTACGCGAAAGCTCGTTATAAGGCTAGAGAGGACATTTCTTCTCTTCAGTAATTAAACAACCCAGGTCATTTTTCTGTAAACATGTTGGTACGTACGTGATATTTCACTTAACGGAGAAATAAATTTTTCCAGTTTCAACAATCCAACTTCTGCTTGAATTTCCACTTTCTGAACTGTAGTGTATGTGACAATACTCCACACGGGTCTCAGAAGGAATCAGGTCCTCACACAGCTGGGGTTACCCAATATTTAATTAAAAATAAACAACCCATGGTCGACTGTCACATACCTAACACGTACTACGATTAAAGAATGCCGCCCACTCTCATCGTGGTTGGCTGTGAAAGCAAAATTCAAACTTTCCATAGCCTCGTCTATGACAGGCAGTGATAGAAGACAATGCTACCATGTGAGCGATCTCTTTTATACTAATACTAATGACCGACCTGTAGGAGAGCGATAAATACAACAATCCACAACAAACTTCCGTATACATCTTGGCATCGTGAAATGTGTGCTATCTCACCAACGCTTCTGATTGGTTGAACCTGCAAGTGAACGCAACGTGCTCATTGGCTTAAAAAAGGCGTCCTGGATCAATTTCCGTTTTTTCGGCTATAGGCTCAGCCATGCTACCTAAGACGTTAAATGCACTGACATTTAATTACTTTTGATTCAATATTTCTAAATACCAACATGTTCCTTGCTTATGGCAGTACAGTGTCAAAGCTCGAAATCTTCCGAACACCTAACATTTTAGGAGATACAGTAAAGAGAAAACAGCGTTCATCTGGACTGCTTACCACGACAAGCAAAACGGAATGTCCTGTACTACAATATATAGTTTCCCTGCATCCTGAAAACATAAAGAATCATTCAGCAACTACTGTATACTACATGCCTTAGATACAAACGCTGAAATTGCAAGTTACAAACCTAAGAATATAAATACCTTATTAACCCAAAGGAGGATATACCTACTAAGGAAGGTTAAGAGGATTTTGTATGTACTTTAGTCTTAATGCTTTCAATAAAGCAGGACACAGTGGAGATTGCATTTGCTAAACCTACTTAAAGACCCACAAGTATTTGGGGGGGGGGGGGGGGGGTTGCCTAGGCCGAAAATGGCTAGGTAAGCAAACATTAAAGCCTAAAATAAACCATTTATCAGAAGCTACTAAATAAGATCAGAACTTTAGTCCAACTGACAAATAAACTAACAGTTAAAGGGCTGCAACCCCCTCTAGTTAAAGGCTATTGACACTACTTCCCTCCACTTAAGGAGCTGACTTGCGGTTTACAGTGAAACCCAGAATCAGTGATACATCAGTAAGCACCATAAGAGTACGGACAACCAATGCAGAGCTGCATACAATGTTAGTGAGGCATACCAACTGAGCAATGAAGAAAAAAAAGAACATTTTCTCCATTAAACCTTTACAAGTGGTTGGTTCCTACTCTACACCCAGTAGAAAGAAACAGGTCCTAACCAGTTGCCTAAATGTACAACATTTTAGTTATACATAGGAAGGTTTACAGGTACACGCAACAACTTAATAAAGTTTTGAACACAAACTATTGAAGGCCTATATTTTTATTAAAGAATAAAAAAATCAGGAAAACAACTCTTCTACCTTTTTGTATAGTTAGACAGTGTAGGAAAAATGTTTCTTCTTTTATTTTTTCAGAGAAAAAACCGTAGGAAAAAACATTGTTGTGTTTAGACGTTGTAACACACAAGCGCATCGCTTCACCTTATAGCGGCGAGGTAGTTAATTTTCAAGTTCATCTGTCAGGGAAAATTAATACACCTTGGTTTACCTTTATCACCTACAGGTAGACACAACAGTTTTTATTACAGGGAACTGTGTTTGTTGTAAACCCTAAATAGAGTTTAGCCTGGCAACTGACTAATCCTTTCAAAAAATACACCACTTAACTAATTTAGGTGTGAAGTCCAAAACGGTAAGTTTTGTTGCATTTCCAACGTACCGTCAGCTAAATTTAACAATGAAATTCAGCAAGTTTACTTTAAGCAGCGTACATACTCGATTAAAACTTTTTAATTGTACAAAAAAAAAAATAGTAAAGAAGTTTTCCACCAGTTTTGAAAAAAGCTGTTCAAAACAGCCAGTCACAAAAGTGCACTTAATTCTGTGGCTTGGAAAACTAGCGACTCATTGCATCCACATTAAGCTACTGCTTTCCAGGTTTATACCTGACTTTGTAGTTTAGGTCCTGGAGCATAAAACTCCATTGTAAGAGGCGGCCATTTTCCCCAGCCGTTTGCATGAGCTAATGGAGGGTATTGTGATCAGTTTCAATAACAAACCTAGTACCGTATAAATCGGTCTAAGCTTTGCTACCGCCCAAACACAGCAGGCATCCTTTTCCGTGGTACCATAGGCCTGCTCCCGTGAGGCGAGCTTCTTAGAAAGGTACAGACAGGAGTGTTTCTCGCCTTAAATATCATGAGAAAAGATCACACCCATTCCAGGATCGTAACAAGTCACATTGAATAATGAAAGGCTCATCAAAGTTAGGAGTTTTCAATACAGGTTAAAATACCAACTCCTTTTTGAGTTGAACAAAATTGACTTGTTTATCCTCCTACACTGAATGAGATCTGGGGCTATCTTACGCATAGCATCCGTAAGAAAGACTCAGATTTGAGAGTATTTCTGGTATGTATCTTTGATATTATCCGACTAAGTCCAAAATTGAACGTACCTCAGAGTTCATGACTGGTTGTTTGAAATCCTGAATGCTCGTACCTTCAGAGATTCTGGGGTCTGGTACCCATGGCCTACTTCATGACAAAGGTATTTCACACTATCACAAGCCACCTGGCTTTTCAAGTCATTAACCTTAAAACCGGCTTTCTTTACAGCACTAAGAAAAGCAAACACATTGTGAAGGTGTTGCTTCCAAGTTTCAGCACCCATGCCACATCATCCTGGAATGGGGTCGTGAAGGCTTTCATTTCTTGACAACTTCATAAGTTTTTGGAAGCAAAGTGAGGCATTTTTCATGGCCGTGTTCATTACGATAGGGTCAAACTTTCCTATGGGTGTAGACATAGCAGTATAACTAATTGCTCTTTCAGTGAGCCCCAATTGTCAGAATCCTCTGTTCAAGTCAAATACATTAATATATTTTCAATGAGCAGCCTCCTTCGAACATTTCTCAATGTTGGGAGAGGCCGATCATTAGTTTTCGTAATCTAGTTAAGCTCTCGATAATTGGCTACAGGTTGAGGCTTACTGCAATCTTTGCAGATGATCATCAGAGGACTAGTATATGGAGAGTCAGATTCTCGCATGAGCACTAATTCCAACATACGTTTAACCTCTGCCACTATAAGTTCATGTTCAGTTCGACCGTGATGGTAGTACCTAATCGGGACAATTTTTTCAGTAGTCAACACAATATCATGCGTTACAAGGTAAGCTCGTCCGGGCTAAGTTGAGTGAACACGAGGGACTTTATCGAAAGTCTTAATCAACGCTTGCTTTTGTTGGGGTCTGATGTTGCCCAATTTCTTAAGTGAGGCCAGTCTACTCGGGAAACGATGGGGTTCATGGTCTACGCATTTGATGTGGTTGCACCCGCCTTCCCTAGTAATATAGCGTTTAATCATACTCTTATAGAAGACAATAGACTTCTTCCCTCTCAACCTTTCTAGAGGGTAATTATTGTCAGAATATTTTTTTATTACATTACAAGGACCTTCCCTATAAACTTCATTCTTGTTAGTTCTAGAGGGCTTCAAAACCATAAACTTGTCACGAGGCTGAAACCTGCATTGTTCCGACTTTTGATCATAGTATTTCTTGTTTCTCAACTGAGCTTCCTCATAATTTTCTTGGGCTCTCTTATAATAGTATGTTAACCTTTGTAGTAAATCTGTAACATGTTCATCAAAGGCTAGGAAGAACATTGGGTTATACCCAATTCTTCTTTATCAGGTTTAAGGGACCCATAAGATTCCGTCCATAAACCAACTCACTAGGCATAAAGTCTGTAGTCTCGTTTGGCACTGCTCTAAGTGCAAACATAGCACCTGGCAAGCACCACCTTGATACTGCCTTGATACCACACTTCTCTAAAAAGAGAGTTGTCTACTCTGAAATGAAGCAGCTCCCTAGGTCTGACTGAAGAGTACAAGGGAAGTATATTCTAGAAATTATCTCTAGCATGGCATCCCACCACCGAAAGGCTATCAGCTTGTTTTAAAGGGCTAGCTTCTGGGAAACTTGGTGGCTGGATCTAACATGGTGATAATATAGAGATACCCCACCTTCATATGAGGCCTAACAGGATCTACTATATCTATGATTTGTCTTTCCATAGGTTCACTTACCATAGACACTAATGCCATACGAGGCAACTGACGGCTTACCTGACCTGCCATTCCTTTGGCTGATCTAACAAGACATAACAATGTGCTCTACATCCTAATACACTTAATACACATCCCAATAGACATCCTGCCTACTTATTTGAATGTGCTGTATGTAAAATCAACATTCTACTTTCCTTCGGAAGTATTAACTGTGGTTGCAAACAAGGCGTTCTGATTTAGGAACCAGTTTATGAAACAGTAACCCCTTTTCCACAAAAAACCTTTTATTCTCCCACTGCTGCCTCCACTTAATGCCCCTAAGCAACCATAACTGGCTGGCGGTCCCATAATCTGTTGATAGGCTACCACCAGACACTAAACCAAGAGTCCTCTGGGTCTAACTTCTGCTATTTCGGAATGAACACTTACTTGGATGTAGAACATTCGTGGTATTTATTTACCGTTGCAGGATCATCATACAAATTATCAGCAGTAATTAAACTCAGCCATATCGGTTATCTTGCCGTGAACATGTTGGTACGTATGCAATTTTTCAGTTGAAGGAAAAATTAAAATTTACAGTTTCAACATTCCAACTTCAGCTTGAAATTCCACTGTTTGAACGGGTAGTAAATTGACAATATCGTATCCGCACAGGTCTCCGAGAAGGGGTCAGATCCTCACCCGATTAGGATTATTGGATATTAAATTTAAAATAAACATCCCATGGTTGACAGTCACATACCTAACCCATACCATGATCGAAAAATGCCGCCCACTCTAATTGTGCTTGGCCGCGAATGTAGAACGCAAAGACTCGATAGCCTCCGACTACGACAGGCAGTAATAGAATACAACGCTAGCATGCAAATGATCTCTTAAATACTAATACTAAGCACTGACCTGTGGGAGAGTGATGAATGAGTGATGAATGCTGCTTCCTGCAAGCCACTACAAACTTCTGTTTACATGTTGGCATCGTGAAATTTGTGCTTTCTCACCAATGCTTCTGTTTGGTCAAACACGCAAGCGAGAGCTCATTGGCTAAAAGCGGTGTCCAGGATCAGTTTCTGGTTTTTCGGCTGTAGGATCACCCATGCTATCTTAAAAGTTAAACGAGCTGACATTAACTATTTTAGATTCAAGATTTTGAACTACCAAAATCAGGGAGTCGAACCGTAACCGAACCTTAACCGAAAACCGGTAAAAACTGTTTGAAATTGCCGAACCGAAACCGTAACTGAACCGAAAAATTTACATGTGGCGTTAACCGTAACCGTAACCAAACCGAAATAAAATATCGGTTATTTTTTTCGGTTCTTGCGCATTTGCTTGACGTCACAGTCTGGATCATCATCGTTGTTTTGATGCAGATTTACCAACAGTAACTAATAAATTAATAACGAATGTGCAGTTATGTAATTCATTGTTTTTGTTTTATTTAAGTTTACACTTTGGCTAAATTAAGTTTGATTCAGATTAAGTTTGAGTCTAGCATGTTGTTTAGAATGACGCTATGCTAAGCTAACTAAGCAGTAAGCATAACAATGAGTAATTATATCCCGCATGGGTTCCCCCACAATAACGTATTCTACGCGACTAGGAATAGTTTGCACGCTAACAATGATACACCAAAATTGTAGTCACTTTCTTCTCCCCCACCACCACCACCCCAACCTTTCACAGCATTACAGTTGTATATGAAGCGAAGGTGTGTGGGGGGGGGGGGGTCGTCGACTAAAGGTCTAGACAATATCTTCACCGAACCAGGCCTGTATGAAAAGAAAGGATAGTGGGAAACTGCAATAACGTTGGGAAACCACTTGGCAATTTTCCCTAAGCAATTCCTGTACTGTAGTGCTTTGCCTGGTTTCGGTAGCAAGTGCTCTGAAACAATTCTTTTTTTTTTTTTCGTTTGGTAAAACTATTTTAGTTACACTTACAATGTAAACCTTCGTTAAAGTAAGTGAGCTACTTGTTTTACGGCCCTGAACAAGTGATACTCCATTAAAAAAAATGTGCTGTTGACTTTGACATTAAATTTGTAAGCTTTGCAAATCTGAAAACTAAGTAGCTAAAAAGTTTTGCAAATTTTCAACTAAAAAGCAATTACAAAAAGTAACTAAAAAGTTACGCAAATTTGAAGACTAAGGACAAACTTATTTGTTCGTTGTTAGTTGTTCGAGCAAATAATTTTAGCTAGTTAAGTATTAAAACCGGTTACAACCGTAACCAAGTAAAACCTGTTAAACCATAACCGGCTATAACCGGTTAAACCCGTAACTAGTTATAACCGGTTAAAACCAAAAAATAAAAACGGTTCGAACCGAACCGTAACCGAACCGAAATTTAAATAAAACTGAACCGTAACCGGAAAACGAACCGAAAAAAAATGACGGTTCGACTCCCTGACCAAAATGTACCTAAGCTTAACTTGAATTTACCCAGATATTGGGCCCAACAATGGTGGCTATCAATTTAGATTCAAAAATCTCCAACAGCTGAAATTGCAAGTTGCTAACCTGGGAATAAACACACCTTATTAACCAAAAAGAGAATATCCCTACTAAGCAGGCTTATGAGAGGATTTTGTACTTTAGTTATATTGCTTGCAATAGTACAAGAGACACAGTGGAATCCACACACACTATTATTCTATGTTAAGACCCACACGTAGGGGTTGCCTAAGCCAATACCGGCTAGATAAACAAACATTAAAGCATAAAGTGAACCATTTACCAGAAGCTACTAAAGAAGACCAGAGTTTTAATCCATCTAATAACTAAACTAACAGTTAAAGGGCTGATACCCCCTCCAGTTAAAGGTACCCCCTTTACATAATTATACTCGTCCACAACATGATCTGGTCTGAGCCTGACCCATCCTCCTCCATGCACTGACATATGATGAATATCTCGTCTGATATAAATATCAACAGGACTTACCCTTCTTCGTCCCTCCCCCTGCTCTTTGTATTTATGCTCCCCTTCCATTTCCCTTCCTCTCGCTTCTCTTTTTCCCCCTCTTATCATCTCCTTCCCTCCTTTTCTCCCCCCCCCCCTTTCTCCTACCTTTCACAACCCACCCATGTTTGTTCAATTGGACAACGTTAAGGTGACTTTTGCACCGAGATTCTGGAAATATTAACGGCACTTCCTTCTCTTCACTCCTCCCCTTTTCCTCGCTTCCCCTCCTCTTCCCTCTTTTATACTCCTCTACCCTCCCACAACTTTTTTATGTTTGTTGAATGGGACAATAGTAATGGGACAATGGGACTTGTCTACCGAGATTTTGGAAGTGTTAACGGGACTTCCTTCTCTTCTCCCCTCCCTTTCTTCCTTCTTGCTTGGTCCTGCCCTTTCTTTCTCTTCTCCCTACCTCCCATTCTCCCTTTCCCTTCCCCTCCCCTCCTTCCCTATTTTCTCATCTTCCCTCTTATCATCCCTCTTCCTCTTCTCTCCCTTGTCACAACTTGCCCATGTTTGTTCAAGGGGACAACATTAACGGGACATTACCGCCAAGAGTTTAGCGTAGATCCAGAGAAGATGCATACCTGTGTTTTACTGAATGCTAAAAAAAAAAAAAAGCCTGTCACTGAGAAAGTCAGCACTCGGTATGCAAGCAAGCCCTTGCTGTAAGTCAATGGCCGTGATTGTTTCCGCCAACTCAGATTGTTCCATGATTGTTCTTGTTTCTGTAACCAGGTCAGATGGGGTTCTGATACCTCTCATGTTTGGAGTCTAATTCGTCCCCAAGACCCACTACTGAAACTTTCCTGGGTGTTTGACCCTGCTTGAGTCAGTGTTCTCCATGGTCAAAATATGGCCAATGCTGTCAACAATAGGTTTGCGGATGCCTTCCAGCCTTCAAGTTCATCCTGTTCCCTGCCAGAAATTGCTACCGTTTAAAATAGCCTTGGTTCTGATGTGCTCCAGCTTTCTGAAATCTCGTCTGCCTTGTCCAAGTGCAAATCAGATGCTGCTGGGTGCTTAGTGATCCTGCTATGCTTGACTTGCTTGTGTATTTTCAGGAATTGTATGATGGTGTGGTGATCCGCCGTCATGCCTTTTCAAAGAGTTAACCCTGGTTGGGAAACTCGGAAAGTCAAGGTCTGCCATCGTCAAGTACCGTCCCATTGCCTCATTATCATGCATGCGGAAGCTTTATGATCGGGTGCTGGTCAGTCGTTTGTCCTGGGTCATTAACCACACGGGACGCTTGTCCAATCTGCAGTTTGGCTATCGGGCTAATAGAGTAGCCCAGGATGCTATCCCTCTTCTCGAATCGGGTATCAAGGAGGTAGGAAGACCACGGAAAGGCAGTCTTAGCGGCTTTCCTTGATAAACGAGAAGCCTACGACATGGTTCAAACTAATTGGGTTGAGTACTCCCTCACCAAACTTGGAGTTATGTTAGGCTGGCTAAAGCTGTTCTAGCGCACTTGGGCAAACGTCCTTTAGTAAATAAAATTAGTGGCAGTTAGTTGGACGTGCTCAAAACTAGGCGTGGACTTCTGCAAGGAAGTTGCCTAAGCCCCATCCTCTTTGTGACTGTGATCAAGGATGTTCTTGAAGAGTTGGCATTGTAATGAATATTGTGGCATATGCTGATAACATTGCTGTCTGGCTAATGCTCACCTTCACCATGGAGCAGATGATTCCTTGGTCCTCTGAACTATTTTGCGTGTCGAGGCCTGTCTCTCTTGCCAGGCAAAACTGTCGTTTTACTGCATGGCGATCTGTTTTGTTATTGTTCTATCGAGCCTTTATACAGTCCTTTATAAATCAAAATTGATCAGAAATTTAATGTACAAAACTTCGTTATTGAAGAAAAATTAAAATTAAAATAATTCGGAGCCACTTTGGTTGCACATTCAATGCTGAAAAAGAGTTGAAATGAAAGCTTGACTAACGTATTTACGTTATAGAAAAATTGTAAACTTAGCTAGGCTTAATCTTTAGTAATCAGTCGATAGTAAATTGGTAATGAGTAGAAATTTAATTTTAACTAGTGGTTGATTGGCTGAATGGTTAGCGAGTTAACCAGTAAATTAGTTAATAGATATCTTAACCATTTGTTGTAACAGGCATCTTTGTACTTACGGAAATAATTAGTAAGAAATCTACATTCATTGGTATTTTGGCTTTTATTGACTTTTATTGAGATTTATAATAATAAGGTTTACCACCAGTTGGTGGATGGCTGACGGAAGGGTTGTTAGCTGCTGACACCACACCATTTCGTAGGAAGGGTGGGGGAGGGAGAAGGTTTACTATTTACATATTTCTCTTAAGAAAAGGGGTAAGATCCTCGGAGAGCAACTCCCGATGGAACCCACACTCCGAGTCCATACACACTGTAGTACGTGAGTGAAGAGCATTCCAAACCGGGACGACACGAACCGCAAAGAAGTTCTTTCTGCATTCTAGGCACGATCCCTGGACAGTAAGTTTCCACGGGTGGCCCTGAGTATTGTGGGGAGACAGGGCCAGGTCAAAAAAGAGGAGATCCACTGAGAGAAGATTTCGTAGAATCTTGTAAGTTAATATTAAATCAAATCTCAGTCTCCGTAGTTCCAACAACTCAAGCCCTGCCTTGGATAGCCTTTCAATGTGACCAAGATCCCGGAGTCCAGGAAGTTTTTTGGTAAATATACGCTGGACAGATTCTATTAAGTCAATGTCTTTAGCAAGATAGGGGCACCACACCGGTGTGGCATATTCAAGGATTGGGCGGACAAAGACTTTGAATGCCCATACTTTAGTTTTAAGGTTTCCTGAAGTAAAACATCTATTAACAATCGCCAAACGGCGGAACGCCAAGGAAATGGTCTTCTGACAGTGAAGGGATGACTTAAGGTCCTTAGAGAGCCAGATGCCCAGGTCTCTGACCTCTTCCACGAAAGGCAGAATACCTCCATCAAGTAGATACCCATATTCAGGACTTACATGACCGATGTGAAATGCGCGACATTTCGAAAAAGAAAGTGGCAGCTGCCACATTTGAGACCATTGATGAACTCGTTCAATTTCCTCCCCAAGTGTTCTTGAAGCACCTGGTGCCAAAATTTCTGCTGTAGATTTAAGATCGTCTGCAAATTTTACACCAAATGGGGAGGTGGACGCCAGAGACAGGTCATTTAGATAAATCAAGAATAGTAGAGGGCCAAGCACCGAACCCTGAGGAACACCACTTGGTACGCTGACCCGGTGTGATAGTGTTTTTTCGACGATTACTTGTTGGGAACGATTTTGAAGAAAGGCAGATAGCCACTTTAGAAGATGTCCACCAATTCTGCAACTGCTAAGTTTAGCCACTAATTTGCGGTGAACAACGGATTCAAAGGCTTTTTTAAAATCAAAGTAAACTACATCACTCAAGGCACCAGCATCCAACGCAGAAGTCCACCAGTCATGGACACACAGAAGCTGGTGCGTTGCTGATCTCCCTGGAAGAAAACCATATTGATCTTTGCCAAGAATAGAAAATTCATCCAGAAAAGCTAATAGCTGTTCGCGAATGACCAACTCCATAACCTTACATGCAACACAGGTAAGCGCAATAGGCCTATAATTTTGTGGGTCAGATGGCCAACCCTTCTTAAAAACTGGTACAACAACAGCACATCTCCATATTTCTGGTAATTCGCTTTGTTCAAATGACAAGGAAAATAATTTAGATAATGGGTAGCAAATTTCAGCGGAGATACGTTTAAGTAGAAAGGCAGAAATGCCATCAGGTCCACAGGATGTGCTAGGTTTAATGTTAGTCAAGGCCGAAAGCACATTTCGCTGACCAAAATTTATCCAGCAGCAATCCCTGTTGCATGTACTAAATTGTGGTCCAGGTAGGTTATGATTTCCGTCATCAGAAATCGCATTTGACGCAAAAAAAAGTGCTTAAGGCATCTGCCTTAGATTTATTATCAATCAAAAGCCCGTGTGGAGTTTTAAATGGGGGCAAGGAACGTGCGGTTTTGGTTATTTTACGATAAAATTTGAAAAGAGTAGAGGAGTTTCCATCTCTAATTACTCGTCGTTCAGCTTCAGAATGCCATGCCTCAACCATGTTTGGAGCAAGTCTTCCTTGCCGTCTTATACGCCAGGAGAGACACTTGGTCCGGTTTTGCCCGGTGGTGTCTCCAGAGTTTAAGCTTTTGACGTCTCAATTTTATAATATTTAGTGGAGTATGATTTCTTGTCCTGCCAGCCGCAGTGATGGGGCCTCGACAATGGCTAAGATGTGTCTCGAGCATATTAGAAAAACAATTCCATGCCTCCTGTATGGATGTATGGGATGAAAATATAAGATCATCCCAGTTCACAGCTCTAAGTGATGTCTTAAGCAGAGGGTAATCTAATTGTCCAGCTTTGATAGATTTCTTTCTCTGGTCCTTATAAGAATAGGTACCTTGAGAAAGGTTAATTTTAAAAGTAACCATGCAGTGATCACTATTACCAAAATGTGGTCCTACCTGGAGATCGTGTATTAATCGGTCATCATCAGTAAATACAAGGTCGAGAATATTATTTCCACGAGTTGGCCTGTCGACTCGCTGTGTAAGGCCTAGAGGTGCAATCAACTCTAAGAAGAGACGATGATGCGAATCTCTGGCTTGGATGATTTCCCAATTTACAGTTGAAAGGTTGAAGTCGCCCAAAGATATGTTGGAATGCCCTGCGCTCAAGGAATCAGCTAAATAATGGCAAATTTCCTCAACAGCTGTATCAGATCTGCTGTC
>JAHWFP010015872.1:36860-89161 GCA_023313725.1 Lithobius niger | reverse complement strand
CGGAAAATACGTAGGGCAGGGGCAGACCTATTTACACCAAGAAAAACCGGGGGAAAAAACCTAACAGCTATGTCATCCTAGCTAATAAATCAAAGGAATGCCTAGCTCTTTTTTGGTTGGTCTTTCTTAGTGTGTATGAAAGTTGAGTATTCCGAATTAAATCTTACAACAAAAGAAAGCTGCCATCAAGTACCATACTGTAGTGCAGTACAGTCATGGTAGTGGTACCGCACAACTCTTATTTGGAGTAATGGTTAAATTAGCTTAAATATATGGTAAGTGTGAACAATGACAATAGTCCTACAACAAACAGAAAATGGTAAGAAAGGTATCAAATGTTGGATACTGCAATACTTTTAAGAATATTGTAAAACCGTTTTGGTACAGAGTACTGCGTAATTTTCACAACGTAATATTTTATCCATCCAAGAAAACCCAAGATTAAATCTGAATTTGAAAATTGGCCTAATTTAGAATCATGACTTTCAGGAACAGTTTGGACAGTTTGTATAGCTCTTAAGTTTCTTAAGGAGGTTCCGCCCAAGTTTGACATCTAGCTTGCTGATGAAATCTGATAGCTTCATCTATTGGAGCTGTCGCTCTTCAGTGTTACCGACAAAATACTTTGGCCGGGTTTTTATGCCTTAGTTGAGCTGGAACGGCTTTAGCTTCACCTCGTACTGGAACTTTTCTTGTTGCCAAAGCTGCCATAGAAGATAAAATTGTGGTGTCAACGGGACTCTTCTATGTTCTGGAAGTTTATCATAGAACGGCTTTTTCCAATTTCAGTTCTTCTTGGAGGGAGGGTCTTCTCAAGAAACTTTAAACTTTCAGCATTGTCTTCAACAGGAGTTTCGAATAAGGAAAGGACCTTTTGGTAAAAAGCTTTCATCCAAGCACGAAACTAAACTTTCGGTTGTAGCTTTAAATTCAGCAGGGTCCACAAATTGAACCTTTCGTTTTGCAGCCGTTACTTGCTTAAGAAAAGGATTTTTGTTGACATGCAAAATCCTTTGCCTTTCCGAACTGCCGAAGTTTTCTTACGTGGTTGAATCTGGCCATGGTCTATGGGTGTTGAAGAAGCCATCACCCCATTAGTGGACAACGGATTTCGAACATCACGAAATAGAGTCTGAACATCATGAGAATACAGGTTAGCTCTAGGTAAATTCGACTGTACTGAAATTGTCATTGATTTAGTAGATCCTGGTGAAACGGGAATAGCAATAGGAGTTGTTACTCTTGCGTCATTGCTAACTACATGCTGTGGATTGCTTCTCAAATTGTAGTGGGAGCCACTGTCAAAAATTCCTCTAAGTCCAAACATTGCTTGTATTCTTCGTAGCTCTAGCGATGCACCAGAAATTTGTTGCTGTGGTGATGGACCTTGGATACATGGGGAACTTGGTTTCGTGGTTTACCTGACATAGCTGTTGGGACGGAAGGGGAATGGGAATTTTGAAGTACAAACGGGTAAACTGGGAATAGGGGGGGGGGGGGGTGGTTGGTTCAAACCTAATGCTCAAAGCTCTCATAAACCTAAGCTCGAAGTAATGTACCCAAATAATGGTTCAGAATCATGATGGTGGATTTATTTGCTCGCCTGAATTGACAGATTCGGGTCAGAAAACCGTGCATAAAAGGAATCTCATCTGGCTTGGTTATAGGTTTGGCAAGAAGCCACGAACCCAGAGTTAAAATTAAAGTTGCAGTTTAAAAAGAAAATACTGGCCTTAAAGGCCGGGATACTGCCTACGCAAGCATTGGGAAAGTTAGGTTTGAATTGAAGTTGGTACGATGGTTAAGGGGAAGGTTCTAATTAAAAGGCCTATAAAAGGTGCCCCAAAATGATGATTGATGCAGGACTGGGTCGGTTGGGAGGTCCAGGAGGGAAGTGGAATGAAAAGCCAGGCGCAAGTCAACAATTTATTTTTTATTTTTACTTTTATTTTATACATTAGCCTACGGACCTTGTCATTCGTTCAATTCTAAATCCAACAATTTACTCAGCACCTGGGGCTACAATTGATTGTTCCCATGGCGCATTACATCAAACATGACCGAGTTTCACTGTATATTACAACAAAAGATTGCAATTGAACAATATAGGTCTCACCGTGAGTGCAGCAATCATTTTTGGAATCTGGAGACAGAATCGGTGGTTTTAATCGGTAGCTCAATAGCGGGATCGGCAGGCAAATGCAAACAAATTCTTTGCAGATGTCCGAGTGTCAGTTGACCCATCCATAACATGCAAGTAGTAAACGAAAAAGAATCTCACCAGGGTAAAGGCTACACTGGTGAGAAGGTTTCGAAGAAATCAAAACCTTTGTTCTCGGTGTTTCCTTGTGCGACTAATCTTGCACGGTATCAGGCTGTCGATACAGGGACAAAGTGAGATATTACGTAAAGTCCGCATACAATTCATCGCTTGCCATCTAAGTAATTTCGTACTGAAACTAAGTAACTATGAAAAATAATGCAGAAAAAGAAAACACAAAATACGAACAAAAACGGAAATAAAAGCTCAGAACCTAAAAAATTCTTCAGGCACATTGTAACCCTTATATAACTTCACATATGTAATGTATAGGCCATTTACAAACCTAAGGCGACTAATTACTATTTACAGCTAATCGGTTTAGATAACGATTCCTTACGGGGAGTGCTAGCCAAACACGGCGAAGCATTCAGGATATCACGTTGCACTATAACACAAATCATAACACCTCTTGATAAGTAGATCAAAAGAAAAAAGGGGCGAAATGTGAATAAATAAAGCTGCCAAGTTCTAGAAACATAACAGGACGTTAATTGTAATGTATGTATTTTTTATTTTTTTTTACAAGTTTAAAATTTAAATGTACTTTGGGATTTCAAAAAAAGTCAACATAATCGGGAAAATAAACAAAACAGAAAAAACCACTCAACATAACAACGAATTTATCATAAACATTGTAAGGATATACATGGACATATTTTTTTTTACTATTTAATTTTTTTTAATTCTTGGAGAATTTTTTTCCCCCTACTTTGTTAGAGTACCACCGACACAGTCCCATCCAAATCTTAATCCCTGGCAGGATAAGAGCGACTGACTATAAACATAAGACAAAATAGGGAACACTAAATTTAGTGACAAAAATTTTAAACATCCGACAGGCCATCGTCACCAAGCCGCAAGAAACAATACACCAGGAATCTAAACTTAGAACAATGTTGCACGTCACGACAAGCTTGTGGCGACGAACAACGCATTTTTTTTTTTAACATTTACAAATACACAGAATTTAAAGGCTAACTTTGGCAACGGTAACAGCTAAGCTTTGCTTTGTGATCAGTCGAACAACAAAAGGTTTTCTAGAAAACAATAATTAAAGAATAATTAGAGACGAACGAAAATTTCTTCACACAGTCGGATGCCTTTAAACGGGCAAGGACGCATTTTGTTCATTAATGAAGTAATGAGTTCTTTTTTTTGAAGTGAAACTAGGAAAATGTTCCACAATCTTTGTTAGCAAAACGCAATCTGTTTAAGCCCTAAACACCCAAAGGACGTGTCCATACATCACACCCCCCCCCCCCACCACCACTAACCAACTCCCCTTAAACTCCGCTTATTTAACAAAACATACTATAGCAACATTCGTCAGGAAGGAGCAGCCCTGCATTTAGGTAGGCTGAGATTCGACCAAACATTAATAAAAACAGTATTTTTTACCCCTAACGCCCCACAACCCCGCATAAGTCAAGTTCCGAGCTCTCCCAAGCATCACATGAGGGCGCAACAGACAAACAAATGAACCCCTTTTTTTTAAAATTTTTATTTTTATTTTTAGAAAAGACCACAAACAGCTTGAGACAAAAACTTAAGACGAAATTAATGAAATGAAATTGATGTTCTTAATGTTTCGTTGATAGTTCAATGATTTCAAAAGTGCGGGGCAATAACTAAGTAGTTATTGGCCCGCAGTTTTTAAAAAAGCATTGTTAGAATGACCATTGTTGCTTCCGGGCCAATAACTCGGAAAGCGGGTATTCAAAGGCGATAAGCCCAGAACAACTAAAACAAAATTGGCTGATGCTTTTATAGAAATTACGTACTACAAGGCAATAAGCCCAGTACAACTAAAATTGCTGATGCTTCTATCTAGACACACGCTAGTGTGTCGCGCCAAGTTAGGCAACAAACATCACAACAAACATCACATCAATACAATTGGCGAGGTTGTAAACCACTGTAGCGCGACGACATAGCGTCAGTGTCTTATATCTTGAAGCATAGTTGGGCACATTTCAGGTACTTGGGGAAAAATAATAATGAGGTACAAAAGCTTAAATTGTGTTGAAATCAAGAGCAATGACCCACCTGACAAAAATTAACTCGTGTAGGAATGTCAGCTAAGCTCCTTTTAATGCAAAATCGTACCCTCAATAACGTTGTAAATATGTTACTAGTTACTAGCTAGCTAACGAGGTAACGGGAATTCTTCCAGCTATGAAATTGGACGAATGGCTGCAGTACGATACGAACTGCGTACCTTTAATGGTTTGGAGCCTAGGGGTGTAACGAGGATGGCGTGGGATGGCGCGTAAGTACGAAAATATTGTTATAACCATGTTAGTGTTGTCGGCATCGTCTCTCATTGGACAGCCAAAGTTCGGACAATGACAACGTGTATACTGACGTGCGTTCCTAGACACACACTAGTGTAAGCACGATAAATCTAAACAACGTTGCCAAAGAAATTGTATTCACGTCCAATTCACGAAAAATAAACCAACTCTAAAAACAAAGCAAAATAAACAAAGCCAAAAACTGGTGAAGAGGCCACCAAGTAGAGAGTGGTTCGGCCTATAGACAAAAGGTAGTAGCAAATTGTTGAAAATCAATTTCTTGGTGACGTGCCACTTTATTACACATCTGCACGGTAGTGGAGTTGAGTCTAATACACAATTTTAAACAAGATGCACTAACACTGCATTAGTAATTCGACGTGTCGTATGGTAGAATAAAAAAATATCTGTAATTGACGTATGAAGTTGGAACGGCAGACATACCAACAGGACACTACTAAAAAATCTGAATGCATGGTGTACTGAAGAATATCTACTATATTGCACATTATATTAAAAAAAATTGTCTCGTAACGTTTGCTACTACGATACGGCAAATGAGCCAGATTCTTGTGTGCGACGATGCAATCACTGACCAGATAAGTTTTCATCGGACGCAGATATTGGTTTTCTTACAAAAAAACAAACTGAAATCTTCGTTGTTTTAGTTTCCCGTACCCGTTGTTCTTACATTTTTTAAATCTTCGAACACCATATTTCATAAATTCAGCAGGTAATTTGGTGGTGGTGGGGGGGGGGGGGGGGGGGAGAGTAGGAGAAATATTGCGCTGAGGGTACGTGAGGTTGACTACTTTAAATTTATTTACACTTTTTAGGTGTATTAACAAAAGTTAAAATATTCACACGAAAATTGTGACAAAGTCCACATTGACTGTAACAATGCAATTTCATGTGGCCAATTTTTGTTAGGCTACTCAATACAAAGTACTTGTTTTACTAGTGTTTTAAAATTATCTTTATTATTATTATTTGTAATTTTAAATCTGTGGTTAAAACTAATGTCGAACCAATAAAACTTACGTGAGTCTTCCTGTTACGGATTTAAAAAAAATCTGAAAGTCAGAGGCCATTAGGAATATCCCGCCCTTCCCTCCCTCTGGCCAGTCCGCCACTGTGAAAACTCGCTTTGCTCACTCGTTCAATAGGAAACACCACCACAAATACGCGTAATAAAATACTGTAATATATCGCACCCTTAAAGCAGCGAGGATGGCGCAGTAATTAACACCAAAGGACTTATACGAGCATCGCATTCATTGTACCGTCCAGATTCAATCATAGAAATTCGGTGTACCATCCAGATCACCGCAAAGGTAAGTGATGACTCACTTTGTGTTGTTCTGCGCCATAAAAGTGGAACCATCTCAACGTACACGATAGCCTATAACCGACCGATGTTGAAGAGCTGACTTGCTGAAATGCGCAGTTACACGCCACAATTTTTTGTATGATCCGCGTTTAAGACGCACACCTTTACGCTGAGGAAGCGCTGACGTCAGCCACTGATCGTGTACTATTTGACGACGGTTTTTCACTCAGAGACCTTTTTAGAGGTTAGCGAACTAAAACCGCCCTAACTAAATTAACTACAGCATAATACCTTGTGTACTGGCGCACTGCAACTCACCCACCCGCATACTTGAATTTCGCCGGATCACAATTGAACAAATGTGTCTGGTTTTTGAGGAGATGTAGCTGATGTAAATCTGCTACCCCCGTTTTTTGGCCACAACCGCATTAATTCGACGTGTGACACGTCGAACTAAAAAGGACTGATATCATATCAAAAACCAAAACTGGTAAAAGGGGCCGCCAAGTTCCGAATGGTTCGGCCCTTCAAAGGAGTGATATCAACACACCAAAGCATTCGCCAACTTAATCGCACTGAATAATACTTTGGACCTTAAATGAAAACTTGAACATTGCTACCGAAAGTTTTCATTTGACCTTCGAATTATTAATCGGTGAGATTAACTTGGCGAATGTTTTGGTGTGTTGATATCACTCCTTTGAAGGGCCGAACCATTCGGAACTTGGCGGCCCCTTTTACCAGTTTTGGTTTTTGATATGATCTAGACACACGCTAGTGTGTCGCGCCAAGTTAGGCAACAAACATCACAACAAACATCACATCAATTCAATTGTCGAGGTTGTAAACTATCGTAGCGCGACGCCATTGCGTCAGTGTCTTATATCCTGAAGCATTGTTGGGCACATTTCAGGTACTTGGGGAAAAATAATAATGCGGTACAAAAGCTTAAATTGTGTTGAAATCGTGAGCAATGAGCCACCTCACAAAAATTAACTCGTGTCGGAATGCCAGCTAAGCTGCTTTCAATGCAAAATCTGACCCTCAATAACGTTGTAAATGTGTTACTAGTTACTAGCTAGCTACTCCGCTCATCCCCATGTTAACTTCCATAGGGTGATTATTCATCGATACTGAGATAATGGGAAGGCTTCCAGCTATGAAATTGGGAGAATGGGTGCAGTACAATACGAACTGTGTACCTTTTATGGTTTGGAGCTTGGGGGCGGAACGGGAATGGCGTGGGAGGGCGCGTAAGTACGAAAATATTGTTATAACCATTGTTAGTATTGTCGGCAGCGTCTTTCATTGGACGGCCAAAGTTCGGACAATGAGAACGTGTCTACTGATCGATTGATTTGTTTATACGAGAGCTTACACGGGCATGACCCCTCACGCTCTACACTACCTTACAAATTATCTTAACTCCTAACAACAATGCTGCCCTCTCTGCCACTAATGCACACACACACACGCACACCAACATCCAGAGACATACACCGCCACTCACTCACCTCCGCACCAGACGCCAGCAACCGTCTCCCACCACACGGTGCAACAAGCAACACCAGCTTCCCCCACCGCCGAAATGACCAGTTCGGTCACAAAAAACAACTTCACCCCTTACCGCATCCCGAAACCCTTTCCCACGAGCAACCAACCCAAGAGCTTTACCGAGCGACCATCCAGGGCCAAAAATGGTATGCGTCCGAAACCTGGCCCACAACGGACAGGAAAAGAGAAAGTGAGGCACAGTCTCCTCCCCTGACCCACAAGCACAAATTGCATCATCACACCACCCCAACCGGAACATGTGTGACCACAGTAGAATATGGCCCGTGCGTAACCTGGTGAAAAGCTGTGCATCCTTCCACAAAATCTTCTCCAGAAAGAGAGGTGACGAGACGAGCGGATGCTCCTCAAAAAGGTGTCGACCAGTGTGCCCACCATCCCAAGTGACCTGCCATGTCTGCTGCGACAGAGAGCGAAGCACCGGTCGCAAGTCCCGTGGCACAACAGGGCAACACACGACATTCACACCAACCCTCCTTTGCCAATCCGTCCGCAACCTCGTTGCCAAACTCAGCAGAATGACCACACACATACTGGATGGAGACCTCCACTCCCCTCCGCAGGGCTGCCCACAACTTCCTGCCAATCTCAACAGCAATAGGATGCTCTACGCGCAGAGTGGCAAACGTTCGCCTCAAGAATGCAATCCCGGCCGCTGAGTCCGAAAACACGGCAAAAGCAGGGAAACCAAGATCAATTCCTTCATCAAGAGTAATGGACAGAGCAACCAGCTCCCCCAAGAAAGCCGAAGGCAGTCCTGGCAAGGAAAAGCACCTCCCCAAACGAAATTCTGGGATGAAAACCCCAGCCCCCCCCCCCAATCGCACACTGTGGAACAACGCATCACAGTAAATGCGCGGAACTCCTGGGTATGGCCCAACATCAAAGACAGATGCGACCACCCACACCAGACCAATGACCGAAAAGGGGTCGCAAAACCGCGTGCCTGAAACTCCTGCAGAGACTGGCACAGCAACAGGGATGCACCCAGACCAAGCGACTCAAAACGACCCCTGTCTACCTCACTCAACACCAAGAACTCTGACAAACAGCAAGCGACTGGGTCATCCTTGCCCCTCGCAACAGCACGCAAACACCGGGCCAAAAGCAGTTCCCTGGCTCTGAGATACAGAGGGCATTCACCCGCCTCCACCTGTAGAGCCAGGACGGGGGTTGACGGCAGAGCACCCACCCACTACTGTACGGAGACGGTCATTAATTGGCACCTGGATTCCCCAACCCCCCCCCCCCCCCACACACACAGGCGAGGAATGGCAGGTGAAAATCTACACACGCCCTGACGTACGATCTGTAGATAGAGGTCACTACTGACCTTCTAGCAACAAGACCATTGGTCGTCAAGAACTTAAGGATCCGGAGCCGGGACGACATAGCCTCATTGACAGTGGCCACTTCCTTCTGCCAGGACAAGGTGGGGTCGAGATGCACGCCCAGATATCTAACACTATTTAACGTAACCACTAACGAATCAGCAACCGTGATAGAACCCACAAGAGGAGGACCCCTAGAGAAGATCATCAAAACAGTCTTTGCCGTGGAGAGTACCATGCCCCTAGATTTCAAGAGGGCTACACCTTTGGCAATGGTGGGCTCCAGAACCTGCAACATGGTGTGTAAACTTCCACCCGCCACAATGACCGCGACATCATCTGCATACGCAACAACCCTAGCCGATGCGTTCAAACTCACCAAAACGGTATTCAGCACTACTGCAAACAAGATCGGATTGAGGCAACTCCCCTGAGGGAGGCCTCTATCTGTAGACCGCGTCGCTAACCAATGCCCATCTACCCTTGTTGCATACGTCATCTCACCAAGCAAGGCCATAATGGCACGTGTAAGTTGCGTGGTCACACCCAGCTCATGAAGAACAAAACCAACCCATTGAACATCGGCCATGTCGTATGCCGCTTTAATGTCGAGAAAGGCGCCTACAACAAATTCACCAACCGCCCATGCACTACGGATGTTGGACTCCAGGTAAAGGATAGCATCCTGCGCCCCACGCTTACTCCGGAAACCGAACTGCGCATGAAAAAGCCGACCAGAGGCCTCAAGTTCCCATTCAAGCCGCCTGACCAGCAGCCGTTCATAAACCTTCCGGACACAGGACAAAAGGGCAATTGGACGATAACTCGTCACTGTTGACCGTGGCTTACCCCGACCCAGAACAGGCGTCAGAATAGAAAACATCCAAGGTGGCGGTGGTGGACCACCGCAGAAACGGCTTTGAAAAAAGCCAGGAGGTCTTCCTTCCCAGCCTTACACAGAGATGCCAGATCCTTATAGTAAATGCGATCAATGCCAACAGCACTGGACGGGTTACATGCCGCTAGAGAAGCCTCCAGCTCCAACATTGTCAGGGGTTCCAGGTCATTTCTCTCATCACAAGCCACCAGTGAGGGCCTCAGGGCCCTGCCCAAGCTAAACACATACGAAAACTTGTCATTGAAGGCATGCGTCATGGGCAAACCCCTCAAAACCATACCAGCACCATCTAACACCCACCCGATACTAGGCCGGGATTCTTGTGGGCGAACAAGTTTCCAAACCTGGGCAATAGAGACCCCGTGAGACACCTTTTCGCACAGACGCTTGCCGAAAAGAGCTTTCTCCCTGCGCAACAAGAACCGTGACTCCTCAGCAACACCGACGAAGGTGTACCAGCGTTCACCAGACGGATAACGACGAAAACGTTGCCAGTAGCGCCGCTGATCGCAGACTGCCTTATCACACACACTGGTCCACCACACTGGCTTCTATGGCTATCTCCGTGGCACCCCGACCACCTTTCCTCCTGTAACTACCCACTTCCTGACCCACTCACCAAATTCACCAGGACCAACAACAGGGCCACGTGACTTGCCTTCCTTTGCCACACTGACGCAGGGCCACCGGGAAGTGGTCGCTGCCCCTCAAGTCTTGCGAGACCTCAAAAGAGAAGTAGCAAGCAATTTCCGGGGAGCACAAGAACATATCTAGAACCGATTCCTGGATTACACCACCCCAACTTCTAACAAAGGTCGCCGTACCATTTTGAACAACCTCCAAACCCAAAGCATCAGCAGTACTCGCGATCACACTACCCTGACTGTCACATCGGGAACTACCCCAAGAGTAATGGTGCACGTTGAAGTCACCTCCCAACACCAGAGGTCTGGGAAGTGCTTTCACCCACCGCACCCACTCAAGCCGTGAGAGAGGCCCAAGCAGATGAACAAAACCCAAGGTCAACCACATTCCACTTCACCAAATCGCTAACACACATGCATCCACATTTGTACAATAGGGTAGTTCCGGCAGTTAAAAGGGGACCGTATTTCGTGGAAATACTTTAATACCGGAGTTGCCCGGCCCTGAAAGAGCACTGAAACCCGTAATCAGAGAAGCTGTACCAACCGGAAGCCTGGTTTCAAGTAGACCAAGCACGTCAGTTGAGCTACATAAATTTTCAATTTCGCCCAGTTTGCTCGCTGCACCGTGTACATTCCATGAACATATAGTAAATTCTGTGAAGGAGGATACTGCTACACACCCACACAGACCCACTCAACAAACTCCACCCCCAACCCCCAACTCGCATACGTCTCCACACTCACACTCACACACCCACACTCCCACACCCTCATTTTTATTTGCAGTGCAGCATCTTTTTATCTCCCCCCCCCCCCCCCAAGTCACACAACTCAATGGCAGGACGCTCCGTCCCAATCGGCGTGATAACAGCATGGCAACTCACAGGAGAGGAGGCATCCTTGCATCTACCACAAGAGTTACCAACACTCACAACCTCTTCACCATCAATGCTTTGATCCCAAGTACATGCCCCCGCACCTCCTGCAGGACATGCACCAGTACCCATGCACACCCCTTGCTCCTCCTTGTGCACCTCTTCCATCTCTTGTACCTCCACATCAGCCTCTGCAACCGTTTCTAGGAGCTGGTACTTACTTGTTCTTAATACTCACAGCCCAGTTTGTCCTATCTTTCCTCACCTGCCGCCTTTTCCTATTCTGGAAACTGAATTCCTCGCCCCCTTGATTACATACACTCAATACCTCATCTGTCCCATCCACCAAAATGCTCTGGAGCTCTTCCACCACTTCCTCACTACTACTCGGTATGCAAATGGGTGCACCGGCCCAGGCCCGTACTCCGCGGGCTCCTCGCGCACACGCAGCACCGACGAATAAGATTTAATGTGGTCACATGGGCTGCCACGTTCCGAGTAGCTGTGACATTCCCGACAATAGGAGCTCGTGCAAAAACGCTTCACGTGTCCTCGAAAATGGCACCTTAGACATTTTGGTGGCCTATCAGGCACCACCAGGAGCGCCGGTATACCACGCACAGTCACAACATCTGGCAGATCGTCTAACGTGACACTGTCTCGCAAACACAGCGTGGCTTGCCGCACACCCGAAAAACAGTGTGTAATCCCATCAATAGTATTACGTTCAAGTGTAAACGACTGCAGGGTGCCATAGTTAATGAGCGCGGCCCTAATATCCCGCTCCGTTACCTCATACGGCAACCAGTGAATCCGGATTCGCACAACTTGCACATGGAGATCGTGGACCATAGCATGAAACCCGTTCACAGCAAAGTTCCTAACATTCTTCAATGCTCGTTTTGCAGCTGGCGTCTTAAGAACCACTTGATATGCATTATTCGCCCTTAAGGGGCAAACTGCTTCAACATCTCGTAAGTCAACATATTTTGCAATTACATCTCTCAACTGTGGCAACACGTACGGACGCCCTTCTTGGGTAGCTAGCACAATAACTGAATTCACCATTTTAATGTTCGCTAGCCCACCACGGTACAACCTCTTCAGCCACTTTATATCACGAGTAGATTCTTGTAAATCTTTGTCTCCACTTACGTAATTATGGTCCCAACCAGGGTCAACAGCATTTTCCTCCATGTCGTCAGCCTTCGGAACAGCAATCGTCTCAATACCATTGTCATTTATTGTTTCCACGTTGGTTGCTGGTCGAGAAAGAGGAACCTCGTCCGTAGCACCGGGTTTACGCACATAAATTCCTTCACACACGACTTCTCGCTGACCCACCACTCGGGCCTCATCACTCAACACTGCCCGACGAGCTGCATTGTTCAGATTGAAATGGTCGTCGACCCTTACATTGTTCGCACATTGATTGTTAAGCCCAGCCTCTGCATCCAAGCCTAAACTACTTTCAACAACTTACCCACCTGTGATTCCGTATAGTTTCAAGTCCACTTCCTCAATACCGACTTCCACAGCCAACTGCAACACTTCCTCAAACTTTAGGTCCACGACGAAACCCATATCTACCTCCCTTTGGCCTCAAAATACCTCTTTCTTTTAGGTCAAGCAGGAAGCGCTTAACTTGTCGCGCCATCTTGGATGCCTCGCACACCCAAGACACACGTGCGTGCCTAGACACACGTGCGTGCCTAGACACACACTAGTGTATCACGATAAATCTAAACAACGTTGCAAAGAAATTGTATTCATGTCCAATTCACGAAAATTAAACAACTGTAATAACAAAGTCAAAAACTGAAATAAACCAACTGTATTAACAAAGTCACAAACTGGTAAAGTGGCCACCAAGTTGAGAGTAGTTCGGCCCTTCAAAGGAGTGATATCAACACACCAAAACTAACTAAATAAAACAAATTACAACAAAATTAAAACCAAACCAAAAACCTATAAAGAGGTGACTAAGTTGAGAATGGTTCGGTCTATTGGCAAAAGATAGTAGCAAACTGTTGAAAACCAATTTCTTGTAGAAGTGGCACTTTATTACACATCTGCACGGAAATGGAGTTGAGTCAATACACAATTAAAAAAAAAAGTGATATCATACCAAAAACCAAATCTTGTAAAAGGGGCCGCCAACTTCCGAATGGTTCGGCCCTTCAAAGGAGTGATATCAACACACCAAAACATTTGCCAACTTAATCGCACCGAATAATACTTTGGACGTTAAATGAAAACTTAAACATTGCTACCGAAAGTAACAATGTTCTAGTTTTCATTTAACCTTCGAACTATTAAGCGGTGCGATTAACTTGGCGAATGTTTTGGTGTGTTGATATCACTCCTTTGAAGGGCCGAACCATTCGGAACTTGGCGGCCCCTTTTACCGGTTTTGGTTTTTGATATGATACAAATTACAATGCAATTAAAATTGTTGATGCTTTAAACAGATCATGTACTATAAGGCGATAAGCCCAGTACAACTACATGTACTACAAGGCAATAAGCCCAGCACAACTACACAAACTACAACGCGATACGGCCAGTACAACAACATGTACTACAAGGCGATAAGCGCAATACAACACTATACTACAAGGCGATTAGCCCCATACAACAAACACACAATAAACCTGGAATAAACTGGGCTTATGAACATTTTTTTTAAACTATGAAAACTTGATTGCTGGCATACAATTAAAAAAATTGAACAGTGCGACCTAATGTCAAAATAAAGTAAACACCGAAGAAATTCAAAAGATTTATAGACTTGCAGAGTTGGTCAGTTCCTTATCCCGACAATGAGCAGATATTGAAAGGAATCCGAAAAATCTCTCAGGCTAGAAAATTTTCAATTCCAGAACTTCAACAAAACAAGCCAACCATCATCCCGAGATACATCAATGATCAGAATACCCCAACAAACAGTAGAAATCCGGTCACAACCACAAACGAGTCAACAAATTTGGTTTGATGCCAGTCTTAAATCCACCACCCACTGTGGTCACATCGTGTCAAACGCTAATCGACGTCTTGCTGTTGTTCAGCGAGCATTTACCTCGGGTTGTGTAAACACTAAGCTGTGGGCATATAAGGTCTTTGTTTCCCCTTACTGGAATATGCTACTCCTGTCTGGTGCCCTTATCTCATGCAAGGTATCGATCATAACGAATCCATTCAGCGCCGCTTCACAAAATCTCTGGCTGGCATGCGACACTTGCCGTACAATGCCCGCCTAAATAAACTTAATTTAGAATCTTTGGAGCTACGACGTCGTAAGGCTGACCTCATACTTACCTTCAAAATTCTGAATGTTTTCTGTCGGTTGACTTGCCTTTTTTCGAGTTAAGTACTGTAACCTGTACCCGGGGACATAGCTCTAAATTGGTTGTCCCTAGATCTAGGCTAGATTGCCGAAAAAACTTTTTCTCTGTCAGGGTTGTTAAAGCTTGGAATTCCCTGACTGAGCAAACTATCTCTTCACCATCTGTTGCAGCCTTCAAGCGTAATTTGGGTCTTTCTGACTTGACTTCGTTCCTAAAGAGGCCTGAACACTGTACTCTTTAGCTGCCACCAGTCATTTTATTGTTTTAAATTAAACCATTATTTCTTTTTTAATTCGTGGACTGGCGTGAGGAGTATCCTTTGCCATGTCTGTTTTCATTTCACCTTCAACTTGGTTTTTAAACTTTTTTTATTATATATTTTTTTATCTTGTTAATGTTTGACAATTGGTTTAGGCCAAGCTTTAAACTGCGATGCATTTAATTTTTATTTTTATTTTTAAGAAACATTGACAACGACACAGCTTTTCCCCTCACTTGTCCCTCACGTTTGGCGATACCATCGGGGACCATTGTGTCCCTGGTAGGTCTAACCTTGGTGGTAAGGCATTCGTGACCCCAACCCAATACCATCTACCCTTCCTCTGTAGCGAGGCCATTGTCTTCGTATTAAACTCTTGAAGTCCTAAACTTCTGTAATTTTAAATTTTTTGTTTTAACTTCGGATGGCAGTTAGTGACCACCAGGTCCTTGCCATTCCGGTTGCGTTTGCAACGAAGTTATTATTATTATTCCATTGAGGTACCATAATGGAGAAACAGCAGAAATTGGTCACCACACTATCAAGGGATGTCAAGCTAATAAGGCAGCCATCCAGTCATCAACAATCCTAAAGCCATAAGAAAGATTCCTCTTCAAGAGATGAAAAGACAAAACGAAAGCAATCACGAAACGTGAAACAACAAGCATTCAACCCACTCAGATGGATGACTTCCAGATTTGGGGGGGGGGGGGGGGTTTGCTCATGATTTTAATTTTTTCCTTTCCTCGAAAATGAACAAATGAACAATATATCGTTATTTAACAGTCGCGTGATGATCAAATTCAAGTACAGTGAAGAGTACCAAGTTGATAATAAACTCTTCCTTGAATGGCCATAGTTTACCCTTAGAAATAGATTCTAGTTGTGAATCCACACTGACACCAGTGCCATGGTATAACAAATATTTCTCAGAACTCAAGTTGTTGCCAACATCCATTACATTAAAATCTTGGGTCAGAGAAGTGGTTAAACCATTAAGAATTTTTGGACTCTAATAGAACTTATTTGTGAAGGCCGCCCTTAATTACGTTTCTGTTTAGGGTATTGAACGGCTGATCTTTTAATATTCTTACCACTTCTAAATTATATTTTCATCTTTTGTTATTGTAAGTTTTAATCACTTGTCTTTAAATGTTTTACACTGAGTAATTCAATTCAGAACTTTACCATGAACAGCTCTACTATTTTTTATACACGTCGTACTCTCTACATACTTCCCTTTTCCCTTTATTTTGCAATTCTTTAATCATTGGTGACGTCAACATAATTTCTTCCTTACGACCCTTCATATCCTAATATGCATTCACCAGATTATAACCTATATTATAAGGGCATACGCCTCTTTGATGGCAAGGAATTCTTGTTTTGGAAGGCCAAGGTCCTAAATCATTTACGCCAGGAAGGTCATCATGGCGCTCTTCTGAACCCTGCCTCCGCTGCAGACAACCAGCAGCCATACGAAATGCCTGGACGACCAATAATGCTTTCGCCCTGAATTTCTTAACCAAGTGCCTCGCCGATAACCAGCTAATAAACTACCTGGATGCCACACTTGCGAAAACCGTATGGGATAATTTAAATACTCGTGTTACAGTTGCAAGACCAGAGGTCCAGTTAAAATACCTTGATCAATTGCACAACCTCCGCTTCAATAATACCGAAACGATCAACGAATACCTAACAAGAGTTAAAAGCATACGTCATCTATGCACAAACGCTGGACGGAATGTTACTGATACAGACTTGATTCATTATACTTTACGCGGGATAAAACACACGAAATGGGAACCTGTGGTTGCTACACTTTATGTGGAAACGGCCCCCACATTCGATCTCGTGGAGCAACGCCTCAGCGATGCCTATTATCGCCTCACTGGGAAGGACGAAACGCCACTCTCTTGGTTGGAAGCTATCACACCTCGATATCAGGATCCTGTACATCTACTAAGTGTGAAAAATCGCGTACCGAAACCTCTACGCCCTCAGGCCATTTCTATGAGAGAATCTCAAGAGACAAAGACGCAAACTCCAACACCCATTCGAAACCAGGTCCAATGTACGTGGTGCCGCCGTTTCAACCACACAGAATCCTCCTGCCGTGCTAAAGAGCTCTACGAGTCTCCCAAACCGTCCACCACTGTGCCAGTCTCAACTCGAGTCGTGCAACAACCCACTAAATTATGGAATCTCCATTCCCGGTCGAAGACGAATGCATGTCATCTCCACACCGAATATTCGGACTGTGATGACGAAGAACATAATTTGGATGAACGGGATGAATTAGATGATTTGCTACCCCCACAACCCGAAAGTGCTTACACTATCCGCGCAAAAGAAACTAAACGTGCATCGCCCAAGAAAGAATTTGCTTTAAACTTACATCACGACGCTGATCCATTCCTAGCGGCGAGTGAATATTTTGCTTTGGACTCGGGCGCTACCAGCCATATTACGAGGACTGGCTCCATGACCCCAAAGCAATATCCACCAAGATCCATTTAGCATCGAAGGACAGTAGTATAATGGCGACCCATTTAGGAGTCACCAAAATAGAAACACCTAACCTAATCCTGCGATTAGAAAATGTTTTGTACTCTCCTGGAGCAGCTGCAAACCTGATTTCAACGCCACGCCTAGACCGGAAAGGGATCATGATACCCAAGGCAACCAAAGCTTCACTTTGAAAAAGGTGACCTTTTACTTGGACAAGGGCGACTCCTACCCAACGATGTCTACCAACTAGTTGGAAAAATCATATTACCATCCACCAATGTTTCTACACCCATTGGTTCTCAAGCTCATACAAAGGAAACTACTATCCCTGTACAAAGTACATCACGACAGAAGATTTACGAAAATCTGCCCAATGATATTGCTCCATGGACATTATGGCATCAGCGTCTGGGCCACCCCTCAACATTTATTATGCAGAAAATCGCCAAGGAATCTTTGCTCCAAGGTATAAACTTTGGTACTCCAACTAGTGAACCCTGTGATACATGCGTACAATGCAAAAGTCGACGATTGCCATTTCCAAAGAACACCCCTATTCGCTCCGTCCATGTCATGCAGACCATCCATGCAGACCTGACAGGACCTATAGCAGAAGCTACTTATGGAAACGCCCGTTTCTTCTTCGTTCTCATCGATGATTATTCCCGCAGCATTTTTCCTTTTTTTTTGGTACATAAATCTGAAGTTGTTGGAGCTTTTCACACTTTCCTTTTGCAGCGCAAAATGAAACCCACCAACAACTGATTACACTCCACACAGACAATGAGCCAATTTGGAAGTCCACCCAGTTTGAATCCTTATTAGCCACTCAAGGGATCAAACATTATTACTCCACCCCATATTCGCCACAGCGCAATCCCATTATTGAACGATCTTTCCAAAGTATTATTCGCCAGGCCACAACCCTCCTGGAACATAGCCGTTTACCAACAAGTTTTTGGAGATTTGCCATCGAAACTGCATGTTACTTGCATAACCTAACACCGACTGCACCCTTATTAGGTCACCTGCAACAAACACCGATGGGCCGTTGGGCTCCTGAACGGTACCCATCCTCAGGCCGTCATCTACATATTTTTGGTTGTCTATGTTGCTACGTACTACCAACGCAACATAGACGAAAATTCCATCCGGCAGCCAAACGTGCTATTTTTCTCGGCTACGCAACACGTAGTGTAGGCTTTCGTGTCCTCGACTTAGATTCTCGTACACTCCTTGTCACAAGAGATGTTCGTTTTGATGAACGTGTGCGTGGTGGAGAACTTCTAACCTACCCATCCCAACCTAAAATTGTTGACACTGACGTTCATTATGACAGCTTCATACGTCCTATTCAAGGCCCGCCACCCATCACTGACCCACCCCCAGCCAACCTATTCTATGGGCCACGGCGCGGTCGTGGACGCACACCTGGCACTACTAAGGCCGTCATGGAAGAACGTCGTTCTAGAGATGCTACCACCCTAGAACATCAAGGGCACCGCCTTACTTTGTATACTCCACCTGTCACTCCCAGTGATTCTGATGATACTGATGATTTATTACCACCTGTTGTGTTACTCCGCCATATAGCAGCTGCGATTTCCACACTAACCCCCACAACCTTTGCACAAGCTATCGCCTCTCCTGAAGCTTCTGGATGGCAAAAGGCTATGATAGATGAGCTAGACTCCATGACATCCCACAACGTCTGGACTTTAGTACCACGACCACCAGGTTCAAAAATAATTAAGTCCAAATGGGTTTTCACCAGAAAACTGAACCCTGATGGATCCATCCGAAAACTCAAAGCAAGACTCGTCGCAGCAGCCTGGAATGAAAAAGCTAAGGTTGATTATGCCACCTCATACTCCCCAACAGTCCGCCATTCATCTGTGCACCTTGCCTTAGAATTATCTGTCAAACTTCGCCACCAGATCCACTATATCGACACTGTCACCGCTTACTTATTCGGACGAATCTCCCGTGTTGTATACTTATCCCAGCCACCTAGATTTGTGAAGCAGGGAGAGGGTGGTGAGGAATTAGTATGCCTACTGGACAAATCCATTTATGGGCTAAGCGAATCTGGACTGAACTGGTACAAATGTATATCGGAAATCTTTCGCCGTTTAGGACTCATTAAATCCCAATATGATCTTTGTATTTTTTTCCAACATTCCGGTGGTGTGGACCTGTTTCTGTGTCTATTTGTTGACGATAAGTTAATCAGTGTTAAAGACCAAGACACCTACAATCGGTTTATTAACAACTTAAAGGAACATCTTGAAATTGTCGAGGTAACAGGACAAAAATATATCGGTTACAAAATTGAGCACTTCACAGACTGTTTAACCTTCAGTAACAACAAATACATTTATAAGAAGTTGGAAGATTTTGGGTTACAAGACTCCAACATCATAAAGACTGTTTCCTCTACCCTTAAGGTCCTAAGAGACTGTGAAGATTCCGAACCTGTAGATAAAGCATCATATTTAGAAATGCATGTTTCGCTTATGTTTCTGGCGATTCACACACGACCTGACATCATTTTCAATCTGGTGCAACTTGCCAGGAAATCTGCAAACCCCCGTCATACCCATTTTACTGCCTTGAAAAGATTCTGGAGATATCTGAAGGGAACTGCAAATTATAAAATCTGTTACCACTCCAAGTATATCGGGACACTTCGTGCATACTGTGATGCCTCCTGGGATTCAGTTGCAGGAAGTAAAGGCGTGAGCGGCTTCCTTATTTCTTTAGGAACAGTGCCTCTACTATGGTCTAGTAAAACATAGCCACTTGTAGCACACTCGAGCTGTGAGGCAGAGGTCACAGCCATCAGTGAAGTACTTAAAGAATTAACGGGCATTAGAGGACTGGTCTCAGAACTGAGCCCTACTGATTTGACATATCCAATACCGATATATACCGATTCCAGGTTAGCTATCGATTTAATCACTAATGGAGGGAGCGCCCAATCGAGACACTATCTGCGCAAGGTCAATTACATTAGGGATGAAGTGAACAAGAACAACGTTCAACTCCTGTTTCGCCCCTCTGTTGATATGCCTGCTGACCCTTTGACCAAGAACCTATCGAACGCAAAAGTCACTGAAGTAATGCGTAGTTACTTTTGTCTTGAATAAATAATACATTTTTGGACTCTGATAGAACTTATTTGTGAAGGCCGCCCTATTACGTCTCTGTTTAGGGTATTGTACGGCTGATCTTTTAATATTCTTACCACTTCTAAATTATATTTTCATCTTTTGTTATTGCAAGTTTTAATCACTTGTCTTGCGTGAAGTTTGTTTTATCTGAGCTTATTTCAGTTTTGCATACCGAACAACTGTAAGTTATGTGCGGGGTATGTTGGTTGATATATTGTTGCATCATGTGTATTGTTGTTAGCATGAGGTGTGTTTAACTTCCTTTGTTCGTTTTCTGGTTTGTTACCGGCAAGGCTGTATATAGGAGGCTGGATTGATACTTGGGTGGGTGACCGCCTGGGAATCTGGCTGTTGCAGACATAGGGCCTTAGGGCTTCGGGCAGATGACCAGGAGTGGTTAACGCTCGTTAAACCCTTTAACCCTTTGTATATAGGAGACTGGTAATTATAATAATAATATCTTTTGCTGGTAAGCAAGGTTAACAGCAGGGCGCAAAGCCGCTTACGCCGCACCCAAAAGAGAGAATAAAATTAAGTAAAAACTGTTTAATAGGTCCGCCTTAGAAAATGGTCAAGTGGTAATTTTCGAATGATCCTCAGAAAAGCATTGATCGAGGTGGCAGATACAGCACACTCAGGAAGCGAGTTCCAGATCTTGACTACACGGAGAGCAAAAAAATGCCTCCGGCACTCTGCCCGCGATTCGGAGACCTGCAATTTATAAGAGTGGCCCCTTGTCTGGGTAGCTGAAGAAAAATCGAAAAAAGGGAAGGTCGATTGGCAACTCTCCCCGTACAATTCGAAAAGTCAGTGCAAGGTCGGCCCAAATCCGACGTAACTCGAGTGGCTGAAGTCCCAATCTATATAGACGATGAGCAGGAGTGTGATCTCTAAGGTCAGCTACACGTTTTGTGAAGTGACGTTGAACAGCCTCCAGGCAGTCAATGTCGTGTAGGAGATACGGTGACCATACAGGGCTTGCATATTCGAGCAGAGGACGAACGTAAACCTTAAACGCCCAAACTAAGGTAGAAACCTGACTCTGCACGAAACACCGCCTAACCAGGGCCAGGCGACGGTAGGCCTGGGCCGAAATTTTGGAGCAATGTAATGAAGATTTTAGATCTGCAGAAAACCAGATACCCAGGTCCTTAACAGTATCCAAGACTGAAAGATCGGATGACGCCAGAGTATACTTCAAATGTGGGTTTGCAGAGCCAATATGAAAAACACCACATTTTTCTCTGGACAGAGGGAGTTGCCACAGCTCCGACCATCGTTGGATAAAGCTCACATCTAAATTTAAAAGGTAAACATCGTTGAAGCAATGGATAGCTGAACTAATTTTAAGATCGTCTGCGAATTTGAAGCATGGCCTTGCACCATCAGCACAAAATGGCGACAAGTCATTCAGATAAATCACAAAAAGTAACGGACTGAGTACGGATCCCTGTGGCACCCCGCTACCCACCCGAGCAAATTTGGAGCTGGAGGATTCAACCACCACACGCTGGCTGCGACCTGAGAGGAAGTCTGCAAGCCAAGCAAGTAAATTTCCACCAACTGACAGCAGCTTAAGTTTGTGTAGAAGTTTTGAGTGAACAACAGATTCGAAGGCTTTCATAAAATCAAAATAGATGACATCGGTTGGGATGGTTAGGTCGGTCGCAGAAGTCCAAAGGTCAAGCACTAACAAAAGTTCCATCACTACAGACCTGCCAGGCAGAAAACCAAACTGGTCACCACCGAGTAACTTCCGCTCCTCAAGAAATTTAAGTAAGGATTGACGGATAAGGGTTTTCATGATCTTGCATAGAACAACCGTAAGTGTGATTGGCCGATAGTTGGCAGGGTTTGAAGTATCACCCTTTTTATAAATTGGGATGACATTAGCAGTTCTCCACATACAAGGAACGGAACCCGTAGACATGGACAGATTAAAGATGAAGGTTAACGCAGGAGAAATTTCGTGGATGAGCTGCTTGTAAAAATATAATTCTTGGTAATGGCTGAGCGATCTTACCTTGATAAGGCAAAACGTGGGTAAGCCCTAAGGCTAAACCCGGGCCTTACTCAAAAGGAATAAAAGAAGATGTTGTTTCACAAGGTTTCTCCGTCTTCACGTCTAACTTCTTCTATCAGAATCATAATTTTGAATATTACAATTAATGACCACACAGAAACTTAAATGCATTAGTTGCCCCTAGAAACCAACCTGCATTGTTGGGTAAGACCAGAAATCAAAAGTTTTAGCTTACATACACTTGGAGCAGTTTTTCAATTTAAAAGCCTGCGAGGGGAAACTTGTTGCTGAAAACACTAATTTTGTGGCCGACCATGAAGTTTTTGAACAGTTCCCTGAACTGTTTAAACTGGGTCTTGTTAGGTTTCAAGATTTCAAGGCATGCTTAAAGTTAAAAGCGGACCAACAACAAAGTTTTGTAAAGCTAGACCTGTGCCGCCTGTCATGCTGAAGTCAAGCATTTGGCGCAAGAGGATATTCTAAAACCTGTTGACTGTAGTGCCTGGGCCACTCCCGTTGTGCTTGAGCTGGAGTACTTTCCTGTACCAAGGGTCAAGAAATTGTTTAGTTACAGGGGCACTAGCCAATAGTAAAGGGGATCTCTGCCATTGGTAAAGACCGTGATAGGTGTTAATTATTAAAGGGCCTTTCGACTCTTAGTTTTGCTCCATCTGGATGAAAGCATCTGACAAATCAATTAGTGACATATCTCACTAATTGATTTGTCAGATGCTTTCATCCAGATGGAGCTAAACGAAGAGTCTAAAGGCCCTTTAATAATTAACACCTATCATGGTCTTTACCAATGGCAGAGGTCCCCTTTACTATTAGCTAGTGCCCCTGGAATTGTCCAGAAGAAAGTGGAACAAGTATTAGCCAATATACCTAAGGCCAAACCGTTTTACTAGGATGTACTTGTTTCTGGAAAAGGAAAGGCGTACGATGGCCCTCTTTTCAAAGTTTGCTGTGTTCTGCAGGAAAGCGGTGTAAGAGTCAAGCGATCCAAGTGTAACTTTAATAAATCAGAGTTAAAATACCTAGGTTTCAAAGTAGACAAAGATGAACTTAGCAATCTCCCAAAAGTGATGGAGGCTCACTGCACAGACCCCACAAATCAGAGTTAAATCGTTTTTGGGATTTATCAACCAGTGTGCTAAATTTGTACCTCATACTGAGTTCTTTAAACAAACGCTTGAGTTAAAAAAATTCATGAGTTTGGATTCCGGTTTGCTCTGATGGAAGCAATTGCGAAAGCAAAAAATACTTTTCTCGAGTCAAGGGTTCTATTCCAATACAATCCTCGGTTAAAGATTGAATTAGTCTGCGACGCATCTCCAATAGGTGTGGGAGCATCACCTTTTCCATGAAATGCCAAATGACGAGGATAGGCCTATAGCGTTTGCGTCCAGAACCCTAAGTAAGGCAGAAATTAATGACGCCCAATTTGATAAAGAAGCACTTCCCATCGTGTTTGGAGTGAAGTGCTTCCATCAACATATTTATGTAAGGAAACTGACATTGTTAACAGACCAAAAAGCCCTACTCTGGATACATGGTAATAAGTGGGCCTTACAGTCATGATGGCTGTGCATGCCCAGCATAAGGCTTGTTTCTGAAAGCCTAAAATTTTGATTTGCAGTGCACGTTAAACACTATAGCAGATTATCTGTCTAGCATCATGACGTAAAAAAACAAAACAAGCTATTAGTTTACTGAACTTTCAACTTAAATACAGTAGTCTTTATCACTTTTGAGCGACCAACTAGAGAAGAATGCAATGAATATTTACGTATGTTCGAGCTAGTTGGCCGCCCAAGATAGATAAGGACGAGTTAAAACCGTATCTCTTGAGAAGGAACGAGTTGTGTCTAAAACAACATGCTATTTTTTGGAGACACTGAGTGGTAATTCCAACAGTTTTGCATCCGTTGGTTTTGTCCGAATTGCACGTGGGTAACTGCGGGACTGTGCGCATTAAAGTGCTCAGACGCTTATGTCGCATTGTTGTTGTTAGCAAAGGCATGTAGCGCCAGCTATTGTTTAGTAAATGGAACCTCAATAGCAAAATTTATTTGGATGTCCAATGACAATACGCACTCACGATATTATCCTGTATGATCAGATCGTATTAACAAACAAAGAGAAAATCAATCAACACACTAATACTGCTAGCCAATGGGGCAGACTCCGGAACAGGTGTTAACAAGTCGTTCACGCAAGAAAACAGTCTGTTTTAGTATAACATAATATATAATTTTTTTTTAACGTTATGGCAGTTAACTTCCAATTTCAATATTACACGCTGGAATTCACTGTTTACTTTAAACTGATGCAATGGCAATGCTTCACAAAGTCAAGGTTTCATGAAGTTATCATAACTCAAAGCTACTTTACATCAAACTCAATCAATAATTTGGTAGTTCAATAGGTTATTACTTTTAGCAAGAAGGAGTTGGGGAGGAGAATTTGTAACTCAAAAAAGTCTCTATTAAACGCGTTGCATTTATTCATATTAGTTCCATCCGAGTTTTCAGAGGGCACCATGCGTTCCATCTGGTAATTTTTGCTCATTTTTCAACCCAAATCTAAAGTAAACTAAATTACAACTAATCAAAACTAAATAATAATTAAATACAAGCTAGTTTCGTTTGGTTTATACTAATTTAACTAAGGGGGGGGGAGGGGCACAGTCACAAATTCTCCTCCCCAACCCTATAAATTCTTGCTTTTAGTTTACTACAATACTTTAACAGTTTTACTTTCACAAAGTATTGTTATTTTTGTATCACACCAGTTTCACAAGTCACATCAAATCATTAATTGCTCTATATTCAACCTGTATTTAGAGAATATTTTATCTAGACACATGCTAGTGTGTCGCGCCAAATTAGGCAACAATCATCACAACAAACATCACATTAATTCAATTGTCGAGGTTGTAAACCATTGTAGCGCGACGCCATTGCGTCACTGTCTTATATCTTGAAGCATAGTTGGGCACATTTCAGGTACTTGGGGGAAAATAATAATGCGGTACAAAAGCTTAAATTGTGTTGAAATCGAGAGCAATGACCCACCTGAAAAAAATTAACTCGTGTAGGAATGCCAGCTAAGCTGCTTTCAATGCAAAATCTGACCCTCAATAACGTTGCAAATGTGTTACTAACTAGCTAGCTAGCTAATTCTAGTCCGCTCATCCCCATTATAACTTCCATAGGGTGATTATTCATCGATACGGAGATAACGGGAAGGCTTCCAGCTATGAAATAGGACGAATGGCTGCAGTACGATACGAACTGCGTACCTTTTATGGTTTGGAGCCTAGGGGTGTAACGAGGATGGCGTGGGATGGCGCGTAAGTACGAAAATATTGTTATAACCATTGTTAGTATTGTCGGCATCGTCTCTCATTGGACAGCCAAAGTTCGGACAATGAGAACGTGTATACTGACGTGCGTGCCTAGACACACACTAGTGTAGCACGATAAATCTAAACAACGTTGCCAAAGAAATTGTATTCACGAAACATAAACCAACTCTAAAAACAAAGCAAAATAAACCAAACCAAAAACCTATAAAGAGGTGACCAAATTGAGAATGGTTCGGCCTATAGGCAAAAGGTAGTGGCAAATTGTTGAAAACCAATTTCTTGTTGACGTGCCACTTTATTACACATCTGCACGGTAGTGGAGTTGAGTTTAATATACAATTTTAAAAAAAAGGACAGATATCATATCAAAAACCAAAACTGGTAAAAGGGGCCGCCAAGTTCCGAATGGTTCGGCCCTTCAAAGGAGTGATATCAACACACCAAAACATTCGCCGACTTAATCGCACCGAATAATACTTTGGACGTTAAATGAAAACTTGAACGTTGCTACCGAAAGTAGCATTGTTATAGTTTTCATTTAACAGGCGAACTATTAAGTGGTGCGATTAACTTGGCGAATGTTTTGGTGTGTTGATATCACTCCTTTGAAGGGCCGAACCATTCGGAATTTGGCGGCCCCTTTTACCAGTTTTTGGTTTTTGATATGTGCGGATAAATCCACGGCAAGAGAATAATCGTTTAGCAGTAACACAAAGACAGCAAAAGATTAAATGATAAATACTAAATTACGTGTAGAAAATATATTGACTTCAGAAAAAGTTGCCAAGAATATTTTCACGTCTGCATCTGTATCATTTCAAACAGCAATATTCGAGCATTAATGTTTACGTAAAGTAATCAACTGGTTCCCTCCTTAGTTGTGCTAAAACATAAAAAGCTTTTATTATTTGGCTATGAGTTAGTGTCTTGTGTAGGCCTAACTTGCATTCAAACCGTGGCGTTTTCACTTGACTCTCTGCTGCTGTTTTGCCAAGTGAGGGATCATCAGAATGTGATAAGACGCTAATGGAAGAATCTGTACCTGAGCAGGACGTAAAGAAAAATTCTTAAAATAAAATGAAACAAGAAAACCCATGCAGAGTGTAGTACTAACACAAATTACAAGTTTTGTGTGGTTCTTGGTGGTTAGTCACGTTTCAGCTGTCACGCATTCAGTCACGTTTCTGAGGAAATGTTTTCGCCGATAGAGTGAGCGAGGCGAACGAAAATCAGCGTTTATCATCAGAATCAGTAGTAAACTAAATATTTATTCAGTAGTGCACGACTTTCTACGGTGAATAGAAGATCATTGGAACCGTGGCGTTTTCACTTGATTTTTGCAGCTGTTTTGCTAAATATCAGAAAGTGAAGTGATAAGGAACCGATGGAAAATCTTCACCTCGCAGGACGTAAACAACAAAATTCTTAAAATAAATGAAACAAAAACCATGTAAAGTGTTGTACTATATAAAGTGTTGTACTAACACAAATTACAAATGATGTGTGGTTCTCAGTGTTACATTGATTCAGTCAAGTTTCTGAGGAAAATGTGTGCGCTGATTGAGTGAGCGGAGCGAAAATCAGCGTTTGTCATCAGAAACAGCACTTTTTCCTACAGACAGTTGTTAAGTAGTAGGAAATATTTATTCAGTAGTGAAAATGAATCTGGTGAATCTTATTAAATGTGGTGAATGACTATAAACAACCTTGCGAACCTTACGAATTGAAACCTTGCGAAAAACGCGCACTTCACTGATCATTTGCTTGATCATTACTGTTTGTTTTTGGTGTGGAATTGTCTGTCTTCGCCTAAGTATTGCAACAAGAAATCTCCTCGAGCGCAGCGTGACGCCGCGGAATGAGCGAGCAAAACGAACAACTCCTCTAGTTATCTTTAAATAAATAGGGATGCAAACCTACTTACGTTATCTTTTGGACTTATATGGAGATGTATATTTTCTAACGAGGGTAATAAAAACGGTTTGTCGTGATCGGAACTGCGACAGCATCACTTTATAACACGTTATTATTATCGTTGTTGAAAAATATACGTTTCCACCATCCATCTAAGCCTAATTACATTCATTTATCTAAATTAGAACTGCAACAGCATCACTTTAAAGTCTTAACTTGCGGTAAGTAGAGTAGAACGCACGGTGCTACTGCATAGAGAAAGAGCCGTAGCTTATCTCTTAATAACAATGAACCGTTTTTATTGCGTTGTTGAAAATTATGTAGCTCCACCTTTCATCTAAGCCTCTAACATCCCTTTATCTTATGCACATACACTGAACAGATACACGGTATAATATGTTTATAGTACATAAATAACTGACTTAATAGAAATTAAATGACGAGTTTGGGTCAAAAGCATTAATTTTACGCAAAGTGTGAATGAAAGATGTATATTTTATTCTGAACGTAGTATGTAATTGGTTTGTTTTCAATCAGATGAACAGTTTAGATACTGCCAGCAAACACTGTTTTTTGGTTGTCATTTAAGACGTGTGATCTTTCAACTTGCCAAGTGGCACCCTACGTATTCGGGTTCAAGACGTCAAATTATGCTGGAATAAGTCATAAAATAAGTCAGAAGTCACAAATTATTAGTTATACCCTCTTTTAAGGTTACAAGGGTTGGCATCCAATACGCCATGGCCACTATGTGGTTGCAAAGGTTAGTTTGATACTGAGGTCCTTTGATGTTAGTGTTGTTACTTGGCAAAATCTTTAACTTATTTAGGTCATTAAATTGGCAGTTCAGAAACAAAACCCACAAGTGTGAAAGAACCTGCCAAGTTTCACCCAATCAAAGTAGTAATATCAGAACAAGAAAAGGCTGCACGAAGTTGCCACATTAGTTGCCTAGCTAATCCCACCAAGTATTACCTCAGACGTTAAATCAAAAACTTGACCATTGCTGCGGATTGCCGTAGCTAATCTGTAGCGGATTGCAGCAATGGTCAAGTTTTTTATTTTACCTTTGATCTAACACTGAGTGGGATTAGCTAGGCTACTAATGTAGCAACTTGGTGGCAGCCTTTTTTGTTCTGATATCACTACTTTGATTGGCTGAAACTTGGCGGGCTCTTTCACCCTTGTGGGTTTTGTTTCTGATATCATTTCTTTTGGTTGTTTATTTTGTTGCAATATTTTTATTTTTGCCAATGCCTAGTTAGTGGTTTAATCATTGTTTTATTTTGAGCTTGCGTTTTTTTCTGAGTTTTTTTCTTTTTGGTACATTTTGGTTAATGAACTTGTGCTCAGTCGCCTGTGGTTTCGATTTTTTTCTAATAATTAAAAGTACTTTTCAAATGTATACATCCGTGAATAGGAACGGAGTAATTAATTTTTTTTTTTTAGTTTTGCTGGAGTGAAGACTTCAATCATATAAATTGAAGCGTTTCCTAATTTGGATTCAACCATAAACAATAAATAGCGACAATGTTCATGTTATCGATTATTGTTGCAGACCGGGCCTCTCGTTGCGTGCGGTGTGAAATGTGTGGGCATGTTCCTTCCCGCTGCCCCAACATTTACTGTAGCTGTCACGCTGTGTTCCCCCAGCATGCTTCTTGTGTTCATGTGTCTGATCGCGGAGCCGGACTGAATGCTGCGTCCGTCCCGTCTCCCCCAGTGTCTCATGCGCGAAGTAGTGGGCCCTCCTCTGTGGTGATTCCAGCCAGCACACCACCTGGAGATGGTGTTGGCAGTGAGCCTAGTTCTGTGAGTGGTGTAGCCGATGAGCAGTCTTCGATGAGTGGTGGCTGGCTCCAGCAGCGGTGTTGTCGGGGTAACAAGCAGCCCCTTGCGATGACTTCCCCCGCTCCTTCAGTCAAGGTGCTTTGTGCAGAGACTTCCAGTGTTCCAGAGTGTACCCTTGTGGTCCCTCCTCCCAGTCTGGACCAAGGAGCCAGTCCCATGTCTGAGGAGGTCGCGTCGGCCCAGGTGTTGAGTGGTCCAGGTGAAGCAGTGAATGAGTCTAGAGGCTAAGACCTGTCGACACTCTGGAGCGAGTGTTGTGATGTCGTAAGTGGAAAGGTCTGCTGTGTGGTGGAAAGTGGAAAGGAGTGCTGTGACCCTGTGGTTCTTGGTTTAGAGGCCAGCGAGGCTGAGATGGAGGTGGTGTTGCTGCCTGGCCCTTCCATTTCCTCAGAGGGTAGTGTGGAGTGGGGAGACAGTGGTAACTTGGTGGGTTTGGAGCTGGAGGGAAGTGTTGTGTCTAATGGTGAGCTCAATTGAGCGATTGTTCCTGTGAATTTATGTCATATCAAAAACCAAAAAGGGCCGCCAAGTTCCGAATGGTTCGGCTCTTCCAAGAAGTGATACACACATTCGCCAAGTTAATCGCACCACTTAATAGTTCGAAGGTTAAATGAAAACTAGAACATTACTACTTTCGGTAGCAATGTTCAAGTTTTCATTTAACATCCAAAGTATTATTCGGTGCGATTAAGTTGGCGAATGTTTTGGTGTGTTAATATCACTTCTTTGAAGGGCTGAACCATTCGGAACTTGGCAGCCCCTTTTACCAGTTTTGGTTTTTGTTATGATATCAGTCCTTTTTTTTTAAATTGTATATTAGACTCAACTTCACTACCGTGCTGATATGTAATAAAGTGGCATGTCAACAAGAAATTGGTTTTCAACAATTTGCTACTACCTTTTGCCTATAGGCCGAACCTTTTTCAACTTGGTCACCTCTTTATAGGTTTTGGGTTTGGTTTTAATTTGTTGTAATTTGTTTTATTTCGTTAGTTTTGGTGTGTTGATATCACTCTCTTTGAAGGGCCGAACTACTCTCAACTTGGTGGCCTCTTCACCAGTTTTTGGCTTTGTTTATTATGCTTTGTTTTTAGAGTTGGTTTATTTTTCGTGAATTTGGACATGAATACAATTTCTTTGGCAACGTTGTTTAGATTTATCGTGCTACCAGGGCCGAAGCGACTGGGGTGGGGGGGGGAGCTTCCCCCCCAACCAGCCAAGAAACACATACAGTTGGCAAATTCGAGTTGTCGAGTTGGCAAAATCAGACAAATTTTCACTGCATTTTCACTGCAATTTTCAGTACTGGTTAATTATTATCATCACTAGCGGAGTCGCTCGCTTCGCTCGCTCATTCCGCGTCGTCTCACTCCCCTTCCCTCCCCCCCCTCGGTCTCGCCTCCCCTCCCCCCCCCCCATTAAGTTGCAGTTCGGTCGGTAGATGGCATCGTATGTTCGCGCTGCTGGACGTTGCGTTCTGGGCGCAGCTACTATCTCAGCGGGCCTTGGGTGCTACTCTTATAATTGGCCGTTCCGTCGGTAGATGGCATCGTATGTCGATCCTGCTGGCTGCGCTGCAGATGCAGATGACTGCTTCGTATGTCCTACTTGCTGCTGCTGCTGGCTCCCTTGCGGATTTTGTGTAATTATATATATAGATATCGTCAGTTTGAAAGTAAAGTTTACAATACATTTTTTTTTTCCATCAGTTTTCGCAATACTTCTGTGTAACTTGGGAGTAAGTGAAACGCTGCCCCTGATCATTTCTGGTTGCTTCCCTGCATCGCTAGGCTGTAAGGAGTAGGGGAAAGGAAGCTCCGCGAAAATTTAAGTAGTTGGCGAAATTGAAAATTGACTTGGTCGTTTTGTTTGCTATGTCACCACCATAGCTTATAAGTATCACAGATAATGTAGAAAACAAAAACAATTTGGACAAAACTGTATCCTCACCGAGTTTGAAGTCGTAATAACAATTAACTTCGCGAAAATCGTATACAGTTGGCAAAATAAAAAATTGAGTTGGCTATTTTACTTCCTATAGTTCTTTTTCTGTTAGACAGTGCCGCTCAGAAGGGGTTTTAGCGTGGAGCAACTCGTAACTGGTATTTCAGGAGGGTAGAAAATTACTGGCCTATTAATATACCAAAACACAACATCACTGCCAGGATTTAAAACGTTTCTTAGGTAAAACAGAAATATCAACAAACTCTGCATAAAACAAACCCTGCGTAAGGACTTTGCCAAGTTATCGCCGTCTGAAGTTGTGATATCAAATAAATCTCAAAAATTAATGCAGTTGTCTATTTGATTTACTAGTTCGTCTGCTAGTCAATCAGTGCCTTTCTTTTAGTTAAAACAGTAACGTGAACTAAAGCTGTGTACTTCACGAAAATCGGGTGCAGTTGGCAAAATCAAAAACCTAGTTGGAAAAATTGAATTAGCTGTTTGATTTTCTGTTGTCCTTTGTCTGTTAACCTATCGTCACTAAATTTGAATTTGTATTAATGCAGAAACAACTACATTTTTCAAATGAAAGTTGTTAAAAATTTTAAACTTGTTAATTTCGAAGGTCCAAAATTTGACGACAAGAGTTCATAAGATCCCATATTAAAGGACAAAAGTGACCCAAAAAAAGACCACGAAATGAGGGCAAAAATTATTTATTTTTGCCGGAGAGGCTGGAGGATGGGAGGGGTCATGAAGTTTTTAGACCCTCTCAAGAGAGAGGTCATAAATTTTTCAGGTCCCATCAAAAGGGGGAGGTCAAAAACACACTGACCAACTGGAAAAAAAGTAATTTTTGGACCACAAAAACGGCACTTACAGCAGTCAAAATTTCCAAAAACGGCTCAGCTTCTGAGATCCCCATGCGGTTTACAAGGTTTTGAAACTAATAATAATACTATTCCTGGCAGTACAGTTTTTTTTTTTTAATTTATAGAAAAGCTTTGGCACCTGGTTTCTTGGCGGCTTCTGCATTTTAGTTTCTGACTATGTTAGGAAGTGGTCATAAGCAAACAGTGTGTTCATCATACTTTTGTAGGAATCTCGACAAAAGATGGGTGTAAAATATTTTCGTGGGGTTGTTCACATCATTTTTGGACCTTAGGGTGGGAGGAATCAATGTTTTTTACTGGTCTTGAAGGGGGAGTCATCGAAAATTTAGTGGTCACTTTAAAGTTTTCATTTCCCACCCCACCCCCACGGCCATAACTAATAACCGGTCCCCAAGATCCCCTGAATCAATGGAAAAAAATTAAATTGGAGCATGTTGATTTCAAATGTGGAAGCTCTTCTCCAATAATACCTCAAGTTGTTTTGGACAAAACTGAGGTAAAAAGTTTCGCCATTTCTTTCGTCTTTCGACGCTCCATTATTTAAAAACTAGAGCATGTTTTTGTTTTAAAATGTGACAGTTTTTTTTTTTTACAATAATACCTCTATGCCTATAGTTGTTTAGGATACAACTGAGAAAAAGATTTCATTAATTTCACCTTTCGATAGTACATTTAAAAAAAAATTTCTGCCCCTGACCTGCTGCCTATGCTTGCACACAGGAGTCGTCGTCATTCATTACAGCCTAAAAGTCCAAAATGTACAATTAAGTCAACCCTCAATCGTCAATAACCAGCTGGTCTGTTTATATAATTCTAAACTGAACTCGGTTTAATTTAATTTGGAAAAAAAATATCTAAAAAAAAAACATGATTTAGTCACAACAAAATTTTTACGAAACCTACCATCCTAAAATATGAATAAAAAAAATCACCAAAATTTGCTTGACAATTTGTTGCTTCAGTGTTCACTGGAGGCTAGAAACAGGCACTAAAATAGCGTAAAATGCTTCAGCTTCCGGGCCCCGCTGGGGGAGCTTACAGCGCTCCCCCAGACCAACTAGCTGACCTTGGCGGACCCCTCAAAAGTACTTTACTAGCTGCACTAATGGCATTATTTAAACCAGTTGGCAAAATCGTAAGATGAGTTGGCAAAATGACAGTCACTCCCCCCCAACCAAGTACCCTTCGCTACGGCCCTGCGTGCTACACTAGTGTGTGGCTAGGCACGCACGTCAGTATGCACGTTGTCATTGTCCGAACTTTGGCTGTCCAATGAGAGACGATGCCGATAATACTCACAATGGTTATAACAATACTTTCGTACTTACGCGCCATCCCACGCCATCCTCGTTACATCCCTACGCTCCAAACAATAAAAGGTACGCAGTTCATATCGTACTGCAGCCATTCTTCCAATTTCATAGCTGGAAGCCTTCCCGTTATCTCTGTATCGATGAATAATCACCCTATGGAAATTAACATGGCTATGAGCGGACTAGAATTAGCTAGCTAGCTAGTTACATTTGTTAAACGTTATTGAGGGTCACATTTTGCATTGAAAGCAGCTTAGCTGGCATTCCTACACGAGTTAATTTTTCTCAGGTGAGTCATTGCTCTTGATTTCAACACAATTTAAGCTTTTGTACCGCATTACTATTTTTCCCCAAGTAGGCCTACCTGAAATGTGCCCAACTATGCTTCAAGATATAAGACACTGACGCTATGGCGCCATGCTACAATGGTTTACAACCTCGACAATTGAATTGATGTGATTGATGTTTGTTGTGATGATTGTTGCCTAACTTGGCATGACACACTAGCGTGTGTGTAGATTTTGCACTTGGAATGCTAGGGGTATTGTAAGATGCATGAAGTGGAGGAGGTCTGCTCTAGGTGTAGTGTACTGGGTGTGTTGGAAGTTCGCCTCCCAAGAACTGGAGTGTTGGATGTGAGAGGGTACACCAATGTTCTCTGGTTGTGGGGATTAGAGAGTCTGCATGATTGTCAAAGATTCAGTGCCGAGTGTTGAGGCAGCGGCCCAGGCCTGCCCGGGCATCGACTTTTGTGCGGTCAGAGTCTGGTGGGGTCCGGGCTGGGTCACTTGTGCGGTGGTGCATGTTGTGGGGAGAGTAGGGAGAAATGACTGGCTTCCCGGGGTGAGGTCCTTTCATTGTCCCGTTATTGTGGGAGGCAATTTTAACTCGCGTCACTGGAGCTGGGGCCGGCTGCGGTGTGTCATGAGGGGAAATATGTTTGCATCCTCTCTAGAGGAGTTGGCCTTGTGGTCCTGCAGAATAGGTTGCCCACGTTTGTCAGGGGGTACGGTGGGGTTGCCCAGAAATCTGTACTGGATCGTTTCCTTTGTTCTAAGGAGATAGCCGGTGATCTTGCCTTCGGAGTATCAGACGACCTACGCGGCAGTGACCATTTTCCGGCCATGGTGTGCCGCGGTGGTGCTTATACCCCTCAGTCGCCGCCGTTAGCCACCGCAAAGGCTTTTTTCTGAGTCAGCCGAACAGCCACCGAATACTTTTCGGCCGCCGCCTGGCCTAGCTGCCGAAAAAAAACGGGTAGAGCCAAATATTTTGAAGTTATACTGCATCAAAATGAAACGAAAGTCATGAAGTTAGTTGCAACTTGTCTCAAACAGTAAGCTGCTCTTGACTGCCTTATTTTTCATAGTTTTTGAAATCATGTTCTCTTGCCAGCAACTTTTGCGCGCCATTTATGTCTGTAGTCATTAGCATGCACAGTTACTTTCGATTTCGTTTTTTTATTTCGAGTAATAATAATAGTCAGTACCCATGGCTATGGAACCATTACTTAACGAAAATGAGTGGTAATGTGGCTCTAATTTTAATTTGAAGGTTCTTTGCGAACCTTTTCCTTTTTAAGTTTTTTGATTTGTGATTCGTCTAGAAATCTGTTAGGCTATGCCCCCCCCCCCCCCAATCCATTTCGTCATTTTCTTGTGCAGTAAATTTTGTCTTTGATATCTTTGCTTCATTTCGATCGATTTAGCCGAAAATTAGTTGTCAGCCAGCCGAATTTATAGTTAGCCGGTTGTAGCCATAAAATTTGTGGCTGGCCGCAATTTAGCCGAAAGTTCTGTTAAGCCGGCTGAAAATGACAAAATAATGCGGCTGAGGGTATAGTGGTGCTTAGGGCAGTTGGAACTGTGAAGGGCCCCATAATGGGTGCCCTGTCTCTCGAGTGAAGCTCCTTGGTGGCTTTGTTTCATGGATTGCACGTTCCTTGGTCAGGCCGTGGGTCAGAGTGAAGGGCTCTTGCGACTCGTCCGGTGAGTCCAGCCTGTCTGGTGGTCCCACGCTTGTACAATTGCTGTCTGGGACAGGCGCAGTGCTTGAAGACGATTCCGTAGGCGACCCTCTGATTTTCACTGGTTCTGTTTTCAGGGAGTTTCGGATGAGTCTCATTACATTTTGTGGAGAGAAAGGCTTCTGTATGGCTGCAGGCTATGCGAAAAGCTTGCTGGTGACATCCGCCCTGCTCAGGTTTAGAGGATCATGCAGCCACGTGACAGGGCCCATTGTGTCTCGTGGTCTTTGATTTGAGGGTTCATTACAGCGGTCAGGTCATTTATACAGCGGTTTGTACAGCGGTCAGGTCATTTTGGGGGGTGCGCATGGCTGAGGCATTCCACCAGAACTTCTCGGCGGTATATGATTCCCCTGTCGGTTCCCGGCCAGTCCAGGTACTTCCCGGGCTCTCTCTCCATTCCTGCCCTGGAGCTAGAGGCCGCACTTGCCTCCTGCAAGCCCCTGGTGTTTATGGTATATTGTACAGCCACTTACAATGCCTTGGTGACGAGGCATGCAAGGAGCTACTTCTCCATTTTCAGGCAATGCTGGCGGTGCCCCGGCTCCGGAGGTGTGGCTCTTTTCGGTCCTGACCCCGGTCTTGGGCCGAGGGAAGCCGTGGTCCTCTGCCATGAGTTATCGCCCAATTGCCCTTCTTTCCTGCATCCGTAAGGTGCTGGAACATATGCTCGTTAGGTGGCTGGAGACATTCCTGGAGAGCAGCGAGTGGTTTTTCTCTCGCTAGTTTGGCTTTAGTAAGCATAGCGGTACACAGGATTCGGTTCTCCTGCTGGACTCCAGTATTCGGGAAACGTGGCAGGAGGGCTGTATCACCACAGCGGTCTGTCTGGAAATTACAGCTGCGCACGACACAGTCGACCTGGATGGGCTGGAGACGTCTACCCGAGAGGCTTTGTGCAGGCCGTCCTCGGCTTGCTTTGCGGGCGTAGCTTTGTCACCCATGTTGGTGGTGTCTGGTCTGGTTTCGGGAATACGGACAGGGAGCTGCCGCAGGGTAGCTGCCTCAGCACCCTCCTGTTTGCCGTAGCAATCAATGAGGTCCTTGTGGAACTGGCGCTGTCTGCCAATGTCTGCCTATGCCGATGACAAGGTGGTGTGGGTTATCGGGCGGGTTCTTTTCACATTAGTTACTGCCCTGGAGGTTGTGGTTGGCAGAGGTCAGAGTCTCCTGGCGGATAGAGGTCTGGCTCTTTCTCCCCAGAAGTTCGAACTCGTTGTTTTCACCAGTGGTCCATTCATCCCGATGTCCATACGTGTGTGTGGCAGAGGTGAACTCTGTACGGTATCTGGTTGCCAGGCTGGACTACAGTCTGGCTTGGTCCTCGGAACTTGAGGTGGTGATGGGGATGCTTGTGTCTAGGCATGGGGCCCTGAAAGCGGTCTCTTCATGCGGGCTAATTGTCAAACAGTCTGTCTTGTCTTCCTTTTACAGGACTTATATTCGGTCTGCCGCTGACTTCCACCTGCTTTTCTTGGCTGGTTGCAAAATAGCCTTGCTGTACCCCAAGTTGTGGTCAATGACTGCCTCCACGCGGACTCTGTCCGGGGATGCCTCCCGTCCACCCCAGTGCTTGCCCATCTGGTCGAGACTGGTGAGCAGCCCTTGGAGTTGAGAACGAGGGGGGTACTGGTTGCAGTGTCCTTCTGCGCTGTGGCGAGAGGGGCATTTGACCCGGTTGTGGGTATTCTGTTGGACTATGACTTACTGGGTCCTCTAGCCAGGCAGAGCCTTGGGCTTTTTGGTCTTGGGGTCACACTGCTGGGGAATGACTCCTTTTGGTGGGTGTCCCTGCCTGTCCCTGGGACTGGTGTGGCGCATTGGTTGATTTTTTTGTTGAGCAGCCAGATGAGATAGGCCACACCAAGGAGGTTCGGGTATTCTGCCAGGCCTCGTTCTGCAAGGACACGTGGTCTGGAGAGTCGGAGTTTTTGTGCAGGATTTCAAGTTGGGGCTCAGACGGCATCTCGAGTGGTCCTCTCGAGTTTAGTGGGAGAGCTGGTGGCTATATCGGTCACACTGGATGTTGGCCTGGCTCTTCGGGTGCCCAGGTTCTGAATGTTTTCCTGATTCAACGGCAGCTCTCTCCTTTTTGCGGGAGACGTTCAGGACCCTGCGGGTGTTCTACCTGATTGCCCTGGAGGTTGGTCTGAAGCTCCGAGGGGCTGTTAGTATGGGTTGTGTAGTTCGGCTCCGGTGGGTCCCCGGCTACTGTGGCATCCTTGGAAACGAGGGCGTAGATGCCTTGCCTCGCGCTGAGTGTAATGATATGGCATTTTATTGGTTTTCAGCCTGGGATCTTTACCCCATCTTGCGTGCTGCCTCCCGCCGGGAGTGGCAGACACGGTGGAACAGCGACCCTGTGCGTAGGTGCTGCACGCTGAGTTGCCACCCCCTTCTTCTTCTGTAGCGTCTTAGTACGCCAGGCGCGGATCGTTTGTCACGTTTGCTGACCAAGCATGCCTTCCTCAATGGCCACAAATTTCGGCTGAGTTGGAGGGGCTTCCCGGCCTTTGTGTGTGGGGTACTGGAAGAGACAGTTTCACATTTTCTGCTGGAGTGCAGTCAGTGGGTACACGTGAGGAGGATTGCGCTGCACGGGAATACGTTGGTGGAGGTCCTGGGTGCAGAAGGTAGCTCGGGCGTGGCCTTCGTGCTGTCCTGTGGTTCTGCGCCACTCGGCGGCTCGAATTGTAGGTAGCAGTGGAGGTGTGGTACAAGCTGGGTAAGCAGAGTAAGCAGTGTGTAAGTAGTTCATTTGTATATTGAGCGCATAGCATAATGGCATCTGCTTAGGTTAAGTGTGAATAAATAAATAAAGAGTGATCCTTATTTTGGTCACCGCTGGTGTTTTACCAATATACAGAAAAATAGCATTACAAATTATTGCAATCTTTTTAGTTAATGCTTCTCCAAACGTCAAACCATAAAAGGCACCGATCGGAGCTAAATGGTGTTGAATACCAAATTTCATTCATATCTGTCGCATAAATTATTTTAGTTGAGCGGAATTAGTCTGCAGCCAGTAGTCAGCTGAAATCAACGATCTTCACGCTCTTTTATCATATTGATACAGTTTATGCAATTGATTGAAAAGCAATTCTTGTTTGTCAGGGCAGAAAGACTGCCCATTTTCAACAATTTGCAAGCTGTTTTGCCGAATAGGTATTTATCCTCACCATCGTAACGATTTATTTATTTCAGAGCTCTATCCAGCATTGGTCATCAGCCCCATTTCTTTCTTTTTTCTTGTTTCTTTAATGAGAGTCTAAAAGGTCTCAAAGCCGTACACTCTTTACTATGTTAAACCTAAACCTAAACCTAACTTAACCTAATCATACATCACCACTAACACAACCTCACTGGCCTCAATATGGATAAAGTCACTTAGAGTTCCAGAGCTACACCGCTACCACCGCACACAAAGTTCCACTGCCTGTTACACCCCAACGTACATGCTACCAAGAAGACCAGGCGACCCATCAGTCCGTGTCAAAGCCAAAAAGTCGGTCCCACCTGCACAAATTCTATGGAGGTGGGGAGTAGTTGGGTAGAGGAGCGGCGATTAGGACGGGGCCCCAGCCTGGGTGAAACGACCGGTGGCCTTACAGAACTTAAGGACCCTATACAAAGAATGATGACGAGATGTGGCATGCGGGTGAACCTAAGACCTGGCGCAGACGATTCTCTGCACCACAAAGAGGAAAATGACGTCGATCAGCTCACAGAGGGCAGTCAAGAAGAAATCCCATTTCACAACACACTGCTACAATACACTACAACACAATCACCATCGTGACATACAATAATGCAACAACAATGCAGGAATTGAACAATGACTTTCTTACAATGAAGTGGGGCAATTGAACTTGGCGGGCGGACAATTAGTGTAGTCCTTGATTTTTGTTCTGCATTTATTTTGAAACCAATTATTTGGAATTATTTTTTTAATGTATCTTTATTTATTTATTTATTTTCGTTACTTGAGCCTACTGATCGTACATCATGCGCTCTCTTCTACAATTGTATCTTTACTTTATTGATTACTTGAGCCTACAGACCTGAAAGTCAATCTTTAGATTTTCAAAATCAAGAATGTCACAAAATTCTCATGTTACATAGTTTTAAAGTGGTTTAATTGTTACCATTATAACACAGATAATAATATATGCACCTATTAGAATGGCCCATGATTTAGAAGATCTTCTCTCTCTCAGTGCTGGCATAGGAGTGTGCCGGCGTCTCCGCGCAGTGACACGGTTTGTTAAAGAGACCGGGATACGAGTATGAGCCTGCTTCCTTCTTCCATCCTGTTATGTTGTTACTATTCTTGTCACGTTGTTCCTTTTGTTTCCGCTTTGTTGCTGTTGTGATGATTAGGCGGTAGTGTGGAGTGTGTTGTATTTTCTGGATTAATTTTTGTGGGGACGCGTGGCTTTGGGCCGAGGTCCCTAGACAATAAAACTCAAACTGAATATAATAAGGCGGTTGTTACTTCGACCCCCTGTCGGCGTAGCATTACCCACGCGAACTGCTATTTCGACCAGGAGTTTTCAAAATATACTAGCCTGGTGTACTAGCCTGGTCGAAATAGCAAAAATGGAAGGAATTGTTAGGTCGACCAGTAGTTTGGAAAGAAAGAAGAACATACGGGAGGGGGGGCGGGGGTCAGTCTAGTAACTGCTATATGCAGGCGCTATTTCGACCGGAGTTTTTCAAATATACTGCTGTGTACAGGGGGTCAATAGCAAAAGTGCAGGGAATTGTTAGGTCGACCTGTAGTTTGGAAAGAAAGAAGAAAATACGACAGGGGGTGGGGGTCAGTATAGTGGCTGCTGTATGCAGGCGCTATTTCGACCGGGGTTTTTCAAATACTACTGTGTACAGGGGGGTCGAAATAACAACAATAGAAGCTATTGTTAGATCGACCCGGGGTGTGGAGGACTGGAAAGTAAGGGGGGAAGGGTGTCACTTCTATATGCAAGCGCTATTTCAACTATTACTATGGTGTGCAGGGCGTCGAAATAGCAAAAATGCAAGGTAGTTTTAAATCAACCTGCGGTCTGGAAAACTGAAGAAAAAAGGGAGAAGGGGGGAGTGGGTCACTGTTATAAGCAGGTGCTATTTAGAGGGGGGAGGGGGTTCAAGTGTACAGGTCGTCGAAATAGCAAAAGTACAAGGTATTGTTCGATCGACCTGGTCTTTGGGAAATGGAAGAGAAGAAAATAAGGGAGGGGGGGGGGCAGGTTAGTCTAGTGACTGCTACACGCAGGTGCTATTTCGACCAGCAGTTTTCAAATATTACTACTGTGTACAGGGGGTCAAAATAGTAAAAAAAAATACAACTGAAGAAAATAAAGGAATAGATGAGTCGAGTGGATGTATCTTTATTTATTTATTTATTTTCGTTACTTGAGCCTACTGATCGTACATCATGCGCTCACTTCTACAATTGTATCTTTACTTTATTGATTACTTGAGCCTACAGACCTGAAAGTCAATCTTTAGATTTTCAAAATCAAGAATGTCACAGAATTCTCATGTTACATAGTTTTAAAGTGGTTTAATTGTTACCATTATAACACTGAATATAATATATGCACCTATTAGAATGGCCCATGATTTAGAAGATCTTCTCTCTCTCAGCGCTGGCATAGGAGTGTGCCGGCGTCTCCGCGCAGTGACACGGTTTGTTAAAGAGACCGGGATACGAGTATGAGCCTGCTTCCTTCTTCCATCCTGTTATGTTGTTACTATTCTTGTCACGTTGTTCCTGTTGTTCCTAATATGCATGTACTATTTTAACCTGGGGATTTTATGTATAGTACAAGGGTCAAAACAGCAACAACAAAAAACAACAAAAAAACCTGACCTAACCTACAGCAGCAACCAGTACCACAAATCAAAACTTTTCTTTCCTTTTTTCCATCATGGATTTCAGGTAAAGCGAGGAGATGGGCCTCGCTTTTTTTGTAACACTTTTGTCCACCACTTGTTTTGAAAGTGATTAGAACTGTTGAATGAACATCGGCAGTTTAGTTTGGAAGATATTTTTTTTTAAACTAGAAATGTAGGGGGGAGGGGGAGAGGAGATGACCCATGTTAATGAGAGAAAATCTATCTGCTATAATTTTGTAAGAGGGAAAAACCCTCAGGAAAAAAAATCGGAATAAATTAAAGGTGCAGTAAAAAATCAGCCACAGGAAGAAATGCCGCAGGAAAAAAATAGTTAAAAGCCGTTTCCTGGTGGAACTAGCACCTTGCCTTGTCAGTCAGGGTAGGGGGGCATTCCTTGAGCCCTACAACAAATACACGTCCCAACTTGTAATGGTCTTCTTCAAAATGAACTCACCATTCTTGGTTACATACTGAAGAATGCTGTGAACCTTGCTGTGATACAGCTTGCAAAAAAGTCTTCTTGGAATGGTGAAGGGCAGAGGCGGACTGGCAAGGTCGTGGGGTGCGGGACTGGCCTCTAACCTTAGTGGCCACTCAGCAGAAATAAATAAGTTAAAAAGGAAATTCAGTGTTCAGTGTATTATTTTAATTTTTTTTTTTTTTATAATGCCTGGTTACTTTTTATTTATTCGTGCTAAGTTTAACACGTTTTGGCTGTATTTACTGAATTAACCCTTCTCAGTTTGCAAGCAACGTTGGGTTTGGTAAAAGTCTTTTTTGTCCTCCAAATACGACGCCGAAATTTCGAGTTTCAACCACAGAAGGGCGCTGTTTACTAGTTGCGGTTTCTAGCTTCATTACGAAAAATGAATGAATGAACGAGCAACTGCGCCTGCGTATTGCACGGAAGCCGCTCTTGAAGTTACAAAGTGTACGTACGCATTCTGTTGGAGTGATCGTATTAACTGACAGGACATTAACACACCGATCATTTGGTTACTATGGCAGTCATAAGAGTAAGAGAAAGTGACGATGACGTTTCTTGTTACGGAAATGAGCGAACCGATGAGAATTCTTCAATTTGATTTAAAACAATAAAAACCGTCAAAAGTTGTAATAAAAAAACGAAAGTAGGGAGGGAAACGGTAGGCCATCTCGGTTAAGAAGAATTTGGTTAAAGTCCGTTCCAGTGGTGGCGCCACAGGGGGGGCAGGGGGAGCGAGAGCCCCTCGTCGGGGAAGCCTTGCCCCCCTGTCGGGGAGTAACCGATATTGTCGTCGAGGAACAGCTGGAAGACTGAGTCCACACTACGACATAAAATTCGTAAAAATTTGGGAAGGAAACGCTCAAAATAGAGTTTGCCGTTTTGCTTCAGTAGTCCTCATCACCTCCATATTTAAGAGCTGTCGTAGTTAATACAGAAAAGTTAACTAAATACGTACAAAACAAAAGTTGTTAAGGATTCTAGTTAAGTTTTCGTCATTTGAATTCGTGATACCAATGAACTGAGCGAAAATCGTGTACAGTAAGTGGCTAAACTGAAAATTGATTTGCTGCGTTAGACCGTCAACTCCATGATTTGATAAGCATCTTAGTTATGAGACATGTTTGGGATGCCAATGTCTTACCAGTTATTTCTAAAAGGAGAAGGCCCGATTTTAAAAGCCCAACGCACAACACGAATGACGGCCAACTGTGTGTTCTTGTTATGGTTAAATATTTTTCAAACCTAAATTATTCAGTGTTAGTTAACGCTAATTTAATAACATTAAAAAAAATTGATTCATCAGTTAATTTAATTTGTAAATAAAATGTGTAAAAAAAAAATAGAATTTTGGTCACAATTAGGTTTTTACGACCTCTCATGCTAAATAATGTTTACGAAAAACATTCGACATTTGCTTAACAAACACCCCCTAGCTGGTTTCGGCGGGCCCCTGCTAAAGTAATAAAAATATACACAAATGATCGTTTTCTTTGCCCCCCTGTCGGGGAATCATTGCCCCCCTATCTGGAATTGGCTGGCGCCACTACTGGTCCGTTCTGCGCCTGGATTTCGGTGGTAAAACTAAGACTTCTGCAGCCAGCTATAAGACTTACACGTAGACAATCTCACCTTAGGAAGGCAAGCCCTGAATGAAGCTTTGCCTCGGACCCCGCTGGGGGAAGCTCACAGTGCTCCCCCAGACAGTGCTCCCCCAGACTCCCTAGCTGCAGTGCATGATTCGACAAATCTTACCTGACTACCCCCCCCCCTCCCAACCCATACCAAATGGACTTCGCTACATCCCTGGCTCTTCTCTAATAAGTTGAAAAAGTGTGGCCTCTGGCCGTCACCTTCCCGACTGGCTTCTTGACTCGTCAGTCCGCCTCTGGTGAAGGGGTCGGATAATGGTGAGGGCTCCGTATGCCTCAGCAATGGCAGTCTGGATATGTGTTTTTAGAAAGTCTGTTCTCAGAGTCAGTGAGGATACCAAAATCTCGTTTAAATTCGACCTTCTTATTCATTTTGGGTCCTGGTGTAAGGTGGTGGTCAAGCAGGTGACGTTGGGTGCCGCATCTCAAAGCTTGCCATTGTTTAGATCCATGTCCATGGTTTGCATCTAGGATACCATACCATACCAAGAATAAATGAACCGCCAGCAGGCGGCTCGCTTCACCGCTGCTTTACCTCTGGCAATGTTGGTACGAAGGTGTGGGCGTATAAAGTGTTTGTGCGGCCACTGCTGGAGTACGCCAGTCCAGTATGGTCTCCATATTTACTGTCTGATATTGTCGACTGGAAGCAGTTCAACGCTGTTAAAAGGGGTATTAAAAGGGGCCATGAACTTGAGTAGATAGGCAGCTGCAACTGTGTCTCGAATGTTTTTAGCCGGCCCGGTGGATGTTTAGTCTGTGCTTGCAGTGGTAAATGAATGTTTGCAAGAAATATAAATATGAGTGGTTGCATGGTCTCTGTTTCCAGGAGGGTGCAATACAATTACTTATTGTTCAAAACTGTGCAAGCCAAGCCCTGCCAGAATTGTATAGGTTGCACCAAGTAGTGAAGGCGTCCTCAAAAGGCAGGCAAGACCATATTGAAAACTTGGCCTAAGTCCTTTGCCAAATTTAGAAAACCTTTCTATTTTCTAGTTCAATCTTCTCCTTTTACCATTACAGCATTGTGCAAACTACATTTGCAAAGGATTTCGTTGGCGAGTGAATTTGTGCAATTGGTTCAAGAATATTTACGAGTTGTACAAAATGAACCAAGTTCCCTCTTCAATATGTAAATTTGTTTAAATGTGACTTAAAAACTACGTAGTGAAATTGTTGTTTGGTTCAAAGTCATATGTACTTGGAACAGTTTGTTTGTTGCAGATCATGGGTCTGAAAATTTTGCTGTGAATGCATGACCAGAGCCGTCAATATATTTTTTGTTGGTGGGGTGAAGGGCAAAGAGTCACGAATTTCAGCACACATATTCAGAGGACTTTTTTATTTTACAATGAAATCCCATAAATCTGAGTAATTTTTCTGGGTGCAGTGAGGTCCGTTTCGGCATTGATGTTGTGGCTACCCACATGCCGTTGTCACCCTTTCTTATAGCGGCTAAACTGAGGCTGAAACATTGAAAATTTAGTTTGGCAGTCTTGTAGCCTAGGGTTTCTACTGAGATGGGAGGGGGATGCTGCCCTTCATGCATGCCACCCCACTGTTAATGTCGCAGTGCATGACGGAACATTTTGTTGTAAACCTGGAACTTGTCGACACTGCAGGGGCCAAGAGAATATCCAGAAGAGGTCAGAATTATGTTCCCTGCCAGAATCATGAAAAATAATAGGTATGGGGAAGAAAAGGGTTATAAAACTTGTTCCATGGTTAAACGCATGTCTAAAATAAACAGCACCATGACAAAAAAAACATAAATGAGATAATTTTTCCCCCGACTTTACCTGTTGTGTTTTGCCCACCCTTTTTAATTTGACGTGTCTCAAGTCGAATTAATGTGGTTGTGCAGAAGAATGGGCCTCGACCAAATCGAATCAGCCACAGCTCAAAAATTAGAAAGATTTGTTCAATTATGGTCCAACGAAATTAAAGTGCAAGTTTGGACAGTTTACAGTTCAGAAGGTCAAATCACTGCGTGCTTCACAGAATTAACCAAGTCGTTATGAAATGAGCTATCTAACAAGGTCTTTCAACGCGAAACCGTCTATAATACACTGAAGTGTTACTGACAGGAATATAGGTGTGCGCTAATAAGTAAAATGGCAATGAAAACTGCGGAGCTGCGTTTTTCGGTGAGTGTAGTGTAGTGAATGTACTCAAAATGTCAACAACTACCACTGTAATCGCCGGTTGCCTGTTCTTTAAGTTCAAATAATAGGAATGAGCTCTATACTTGCTGTTTTTCTGGCAAGGTGTAACATAAAACTACGAAGGGGTGTGAACATTAGGCATATATATAAATAGTGTAACATAAAAAAAGGACTCAGTATTGAAAATTACGGTTTACTGTATTTACTATCACAGCTTATGGATAACATCATCACAATGGTGTGTTTGTACTGCACCATGTTTTGAGTAGGCTACACCACAGAAATTAACTTCGGTTTAAAAACTTTTATTTGAAGAGAAAAAGTTACATTAAGACCATAGCGTTATCCCTGTATCATAGTTGAATTACCTGGAACAATAGTTTTTTGGTCACCCTATATGTTTATTTCGGTTTGGCCTTGTTTATCCCCAATTCACAGGCCAAAGTGGCATCTACAAAAAATATTTTCATTGTCAACCTGCCCAATTTAATCGCTAATTGACGAGTGTCGAGTGGATTTCTGCTCCGTAAGCATAAAATTTTCAACTGTTCTGCGCTTATGAATGAAAAAAAAAAGGTTTAAATAAACGGTATGGCAAGGAGAGATAAGAGTAAATTGTATGCAAATATTTTTGGTTATTTAAGTTCGTGAAGCAAGTTTTTTTTTCAAGGTTTTGCAAGGTTTTGACAAGGTATGTTTACTGTCGCCTACGAAAATATCCCTAACTAACCAAAAAAAAAAGTAAATGGAGGTCAACATGTGCATTTGGAGATTATGTTTTACCCCCAAGAATACGCAAAATGGTGAAAAGTAGCGGTTCCTGAGTGATGTATGAGTAACGAAACCTAGGAAGAATACTCTTAAAAAAAAAGTGGCTTAAAAAAGAGAAACTACTTGAACGTCGTTTCCTGGTGAAATTCGAGCCAAGGCAACTGGCCTAACCTCTAGTAACAACACAGACAAGACAGTGAAACAGATTTTTCTTTCACTTCTATTTCCTTAGGCTTTTATTTCCGTTCCGTTTTTTTTTCTCCCGTCGTTTTTCCCCCTTGCACACAGATTGTAATAGATTTATAGTGTACCATGGACTTACGTAGCTAAGCTTGCTGACTGAAACAGCTGCAAGTTGGAGACTGCTGCACCAAAAGTTTCCATCGCTTCTTTAATTGTCTGAATGGTCTACAGTTGGATCCCATGGCTTTAAGAGTTTTGAAGTGCTCCTGGCAAAAGCCAGGGTAACAGTGATAGAATACTGTATACTGGCGCCATGTGCAAGAATACTGTAGTAATTCACATGGTATCATATCGTTCCGAATCTGAATTTACGGTAATGATATGACTAGGGAATTGCCTCAAGACTCTGTACTTGGGTGACAGTACTTGTGGCATGTTTACTTTATGACCAGAAAGCCTACGTCAAAATTTCTTTCAACATCGATATACAATTTTGGAGAGGTAGCCTATAGCGTGACAAACACACCATTGTGAAGCTATAACAAATACTTTCACTGCATGAAAACAAAACGAAATAGTCATGATTGTATAACATTAGTGAGTTCTTCCCAAGTTTTAGTTTCCTTTTGTCACAAGACTACAGGCCTACAGCGGGTTATATTTCGTACCTCACAGTGATAAGCTTGGTCCAGTAGGTTTGGTTTGGTTAGTTACCTCTTCACATTTTACAGGCATATAACTGCAGACACTTAGCATCTCTCTCCTCCCATGTCAAAACACAATTGTCTTTTTCCGGAACGATGGCTGACACCAAAATTCAGATTTTGGGCCTCCCTCCCCCAACTAAAATCACTCAAATAGTCGAAACAGATCCATGTACCGTATTATGTCAGACACACGTCGGTGTATCAAACATGTTATGCCGACACGAATCAAAATTATATTGAACAAGTATATATATATATTAGGAATTTAAAGAAAAAGTCCCTGTACCTGGGAAAAAACATCAGTCACCTCCTTCGGCATTACTGATTTATGTACTAAGAATGGCGTCGCCAACGATTAGTGTTCTCACTATGTTTAGAGACAGCAGTGCTACAAACTATAATCCACTCGACAAGTAGGCCTAAACTGCAAATCTAAATCGTGATCACGGTTCGGACCACAAACTTGGTGGCAGCCATTTTGGCTCTGATATCATTACTTTCTACGGCCAAAACTTGATGGGTCCCCTTTACCCTTATGGGGTTTTGGTATGATCTAAATCAACTGCTCTACAGTAAAATTCAAAGTCGCTGACGTTTTATTACGGAACTAATATTAAAATTGGCTAAGCTAAAGAACTATGTACTATTACTAAACCAAACAAGTGCAGTAGGACTGGTGACCAAAGCAAACACTCAAAATTAATGTCCTTACGATCCGCAAGCCGACAATTCAACTTGGGGGTCGTCCGCAACCCTCTCCAATGCCAGTCGTTCTCCACTCGCTATATGGCAAATGAAAATCAACAGCAGGCAAATTGACTTCAGTCATACTTGCCAAAAAAAAAAAAGAGACAAATAATCGAGAATGACACTTAACAGCGATATTACGGAAACCGTATTTAACCTCGAAATGAATGGTATACAGGGTTGGGTGTTTGCCGGGACAGTGGCAGGCATAAACATGGTTTTTACCGGCTAAAACACTGGCAAAAGGCTATTACCATTCCAAATGAGAAAATGAAAATTTACCTTTCATACACTTATTGCACACCACAACAATCGCAATGGCGTCGACACCTTTCATGCGCTCATTTTCACAGTAAAAGATATTCTTCTCACAATATATATGCAAATTTATGCAAATAATTGCCGAAAATTTGCATATGTATTGTGAGAATATCTTTTACTGTGAAAATAAGCGCATGAAAGGTAAATAAGAAGTGGGTATGAATTTTCAAATTAAACGAAGCGACGTTTTTCAAGGGGAGCTTTTATAATTTGCCAATACTTGACTATTGTAGGTCATTTTTTTATATATATTTGACTTCAAGTAGATTTTTTGCTATATTTTTGGCCAAAGGGCTAAAAAACAGCCTTGCCAGGACGGTAAAAACTGTTCTTACCTCTTTATGGCAAAACCTGCCAACCCTGACGGTATGCAATATTATGCTCAGATATAAACATAGAAATAACTTTTGGTGCACTAATACTGAGGTTAAAGAAAGTGTAAAATTATTCTAAATGCATAAATTAGAAAAAAAAATCATGCAGCATGAAATAAGCATTTCGTATGTGGCGAGTGCTTTGTACGGACAGGAAAAGTGGTGACTGCTACTGGATTGATGTTCAACTTAACTTTAACTTTAATTTGTATAGTTGAAACACTCAAAATGTGGGCATGATACAACAAAAGATTCATTGCAGAGAAGCAATAACACGACTAAGAAAACAAAATCATGGAAAAATGCATGGTAAACATACAAATCAGACAGAAACCAGAATCGACAGGGTTGGCCGCAGAGACGCAAGGAAGGATAAAAGTTGGAGGGGTGTAAACCAGAAATCCGCCGACATAAATTTTCCATCTAGCCAACAAATTATGTAATTTTTTCGACTGACCAAAAATTACGTAATTTTGCCGACTGACATGCCAACTGCCAAACATGGCCCCCCCCCCCCCCTTCCCCGGTAAAAACGTCCCTAGTTGGCCGCCCGAGTGGAAAGAACTATTTTCTGCTAGGGATAACTGTCGAAAATTCGAAGAAAGGTAGGGACACACTCATTCTCTCGGAACTGTTCCCTCCCTCCTAACCAACTGGGTCATCTTCAATTTTGCACGAAATTTACTACATTTTATCACAAAATTTTTCCCACTTTTTTTCATTTCTGTACCGAGTCTTCTCTTCCCCCCCCCCCCCCCCCATGGCCCCATCCTTTCCTGGACAGCTTCATCCCAAATCTACGAGCTGAACTCTCCCGGTCATCAGGTTTCCAAATATAAGTTGTCCGACTGCTTGTTTTGGTCACCAATAGTTCTACAATCCTAGCGAGGGGTTACATAAACGAAGCATAAACTAGGATTACAGATAAAATGCAACTACTACAGAGCAACCTATTAGAATGTACTAATCGCTAACTAAATCAGCCCTACGGTCTATTTTGACACATTAAAGGCAGGTCTAGCTTAAAAATACAAAGCAAGCAGAATAACAACTATAAATAGCACCGATCCACAACAATCGCAATGGCGTCGACAAGACGACAATCGGACAAAATTAGCGCGAATCTGAGGGTGACGCCCACAGACGTGAACGACACGATTTCATTGGTTGGTTGGATTCATACCCGGAGTGGGCTCGTGTTCATTTGTTCCTGATAATATATTACTGATTTTGTTAAAGCGTGATAATGTGCAACAAACACTGCTAATTACTAGATTTTCGAGTTTGTACGTAAATCCATTAGGAAATAGGAAATATTTCATAAAATAAAACGTTCTACGTTAAATTACCTTTAATATGACATCTTGAAAATAAATATTGGTCCCATAGAAGCAGATATATTACATTTTCAAAATCGTAAGCAGCCGCCGACTTTGTTTGGCCGCCATCTTTAAACGGAAAGAGATTCTGTTTGGTCTCCCTATCAGAAAACGTTCAGGGCATGTAGGAATATTAACCCTCCAAAGGATTTGCTTTCTTCATTCATGAATAAATTTTCTCAAAATATGACCCAAATTTTCTGTACTATTCCCTGCCAGAATGTAAACTTTAAAAAATCGCTTTACAGGCAAACGCCTTAAATTGTTTCAACACGAAACATACATGATTATGATTTTGTAAACGAATAAAAATTTAACAACAACAATAAAAAATCGTTACGAAGAAATAAAAAAAAAAATCATCTGCGAAGCGGTTCGAACGCGCAATTTTGAGAACCATCCTACAGATCAAAACCGGAGCAGCTCCAGGCGTGTGACGTTGTCTGACGTCACGTCTTGGGATTGTCCCGACCCCTCTAAAGGCAATTGGAGGAGATGCAGCAAGTATAAAAGCGTGATCGTGGCGGACTGAAGTCGGCTTCGTTGAAGCCCGCTCCGTTACTTGCCTGCTTTTCTTTGCCGGTGGTAGCTCTAATATAAGAAAATGACTACTGGCGTGGTAAGTGCGGCATTCATAGTCATGATAACCCTGTGGAAATAACAACACGTGGGAATGAAATTTGGTGATAAAAGGTACACTGCAAAAAGTGTTTGGTGCTAGAAATGGCGTGGCGACTTGAAGCTGGCATTTTCTTTGCAGCGTATTTTCGCTCACTTCGTGTTATTTGGCGCAACAGTATCTGTTGTGTTGCTCGAGAAATATTGACGACAGATATGTGAAAATGTCATAAATTTGTGTATTTTGAGGTATTGAGCCCTCCAGCAAGTGGCTTCGAATTGAGGGGGCAAGTAAAATAGGCTTAGAAAGTACTATTAACGTTGATTATTGCGAAATGGTTGTGTGTAAGAAACAACTGCTGTTTGCGATTCACACGTACTACTCAAAAGCAGAGCAGATAAGACCACAAAAATGTTGGCAGAAGTTGCGAACATTTTAATTTTTAAGTGAGGCTCATTTATTTAATTGACAGAACGTCGTTACCGGTTTCCCAAAGGCATTTGGTGACTCGATAGGAAAGAAAAAATCCCACACAAGGTCGAAGTTAATAATTAAGCAATAGCCAACCAACAAAATTTCAAAAACAAAAACTTCAATACAGGGGCAAAGAAATACGTATCATTCGAGACGTGCAGATCTGCACAAGCTCTAGATTAAACTGGTTTGGCGTAGAAATTGGGACCTATTTATATGGAATAGGCTAAGCTCATTGGCAAGTCAGTTTTTAAAAATTCTGGTTAATGATTTCCATTGGTAATCCAACGTAAACTATGAGTTACGAACGACGTTAAGTCAAAGGTTCGGAACCCTAACTTAATAATAGTATTAGTGTAAAGCTTTACAATTCAACTGAGCCTGTCGCCAATTTTTTTTTATTGCACGTATTTTTAATTGTTTTTGTTTTCTCTCAGTTTGCTTTCAAATTACTTAGTTTCTTTTCACTTTGGTTTCTTTTTGCTTTCATTTCTCTTCATCGCTTCATTTTGCTTTCGCGTCTTTACATTTTGCTTTCGCGTCTTTACATTTTGCTTTCGCGTCTTTACATTTTGCTTTCGCATCTTTTCATTTTGCTTTCGCTTCTTTTCATTTTGCTTTCGCTTCTTT
>JAHWFP010015872.1:5069-36850 GCA_023313725.1 Lithobius niger | reverse complement strand
CTTTTCATTTTGCTTTCGCTTCTTTTTGCATTTTGCTTTCGCTTCTTTTTGCATTTTGCTTTCGCTTCTTTTTGCATTTTGCTTTCGCTTCTTTTTGCATTTTGCTTTCGCTTCTTTTTGCATTTTGCTTTCGCTTCTTGTTGCATTTTGCTTCGTTTCATTTTGCATTTGTTTTTTGTTTTGCTTTTGCTTCTTTTCATTTTGCATTTGCGTCTTTTCATTTTGCTTCTTTTCAATTTAGATTTGTATCTTTTCATTTTGCTTCTTTTCAATTTAGATTTGTATCTTTTCATTTTGCTTCGCCTCTTTAAAATTTGCTTTAGCTTCTTTGCATTTGGTTGCATTTCTTTTTACTGTGCTGTTGTTTCTTTTCACTTTGCTTTAGTTTGCAGATAATTTTACAAAGCCTAAAGTCGAAGCAAATTAAACTAAGAATAGGCTACTAAGTGTAAAGAAATTATCTTAAAGAAATTAAGATGAAGGTTTAAAAACTGATAAAATTGATGATTTACTGTATGCAGTAATACCAGTTAACTTGCAAAAATTGCAACAAAGTGGAAATTACACCGACGATTTAGGCCATATTCTTGAGGCGCAGTCCAAATTGTTAGGCTATGCCCAGACGGATCCACAAACTTGTATTAGTCTTCAGCACAGGGACATCGGGAAGGCCCTGTGCTTGGGGTCTAAAACTCTAAATTTTCCGAAGTACTTTTAAAGTGTCGAGGGAATCGAAAAGTGCACATAAAAAAAGGTGTGCTAAAATAAAAATTAGTTCACAATCTTATGCAGTCAAAAGCCATTCAATGGCTTAAATATATTTTTTCTGGGGGGGGGAGAGATTTACCGCTCCTCTTACTAGCAAATGTGTGGCCACTTTATTTATATTGTTTGATTATTCTTCTTTCTTTACTAACGTGGCATCACCAAAAAAGTTAATGAACACCGACAATCGGCGATAAGTACTAGAACGCAGTCATGAAGTGAAAAGGAAGCTAACAAAAAAAAATTATGATTTGTACCACAAATTACAGAACATCCGTTTTTTATTGTCCTGTTTGAATTTTCTAAGAAATTACGTTCATCATAAGTCGTCAATTTTGAAGCGTTGAAAACCTAACGATTTAAATCGCGTGCATGGCAGGACCGGCCACTGATTCATAAATGGTCGTGGAGGTTCGATTTCCGGTCGAGTTTGGCAGTCATGATAGGGTGAACCAAGGTTTCGATATTGTCAAGGCCACTCCAGCAAGATTCATGAATTCATGAGGGCACTCGCCGGTGAGAGAAACGTTTTTATCAATAGGGACTCCAGTACTCTTAAGGTGAGGGTCGAATTTGGAGTTGAATCCCAGTAAGATCGTTTATTTTTGCCCCAGGCAATGGAGTGCTGTGTTTTTTAATGGGGTTGCGCGATACCATTGAGCTTCTCACCTCGCGGGTGACCCTCACGTGTTGATTTATTCCGACTTCCAAGTTTTCAACATGTTTCTTTTATATAGCGTAGATTGCATGGTGTTTTGCGTACCCCACTACTCTGCTGTGCCAAAGAATCAGGGTGGAGAGTGGGATGTTCTGTTGCTGCACTTTGGTCATTTCATCACTGTTTTGGGGGGGGGGGGGGGGGGCTCGTTGATTTTACCAGTTTTTGAGTGGGGTAACGATGTCTTCGACCCGGGGGTGGGGGTGGAGCATCTCATATTTTTCTTCCTGGATCGGAGCAGCTTTTGGGAGGGTATCTACGTCGACAATCTACTCCCTGTCTGCTGAGTATTTTGTGGACGTCCCTTTTGCCCGAGTAGGTAGGTTATATACTCTACAGGTCGATCTGTGTCGGCAGCCCTTCCTTTATGTCTTGCAAGATTCACATTTCGCTTTGCCCTTCTGATGTCTACATTAACGAGGCAGCAGGATAGCTTCTTTCAAAGTAAGGCCACCTTACTTAAGTTAGTCAGAAATTTGTCTGCAGTCTCAGTTGAAGATGAGTGGTTGACGATCCTCCCAAGTTTGATTTTTGAGTCGTGCTCTTAGCTGGAATCGGGAATGTACCTACTTGAAATACAGGCCCCCTACTTGTGTACAAAGTTTTTGGTGAGGTCTTTTACTTCCTACCAAAAACCTTTCAAAAACCTTTGTCACATATGAGCGGGCCTGCATTACAAGTCAGGACATCCCCGATTCCAGCTAAAAGTATTGCTCAACAATGAACTAGGAGGATGGTCAACTAGGCTACTCATCTTCAACAGAAACTGCACAGAAATTTCTGGCTGAAGCTAAGACCACCTTCATAAAAAAGAGGCTATCTGGCCAGCCTCATAACGTAGAGACCAGAAGGGCAAGGTGAAATGTGAATCATGCCAAGACATCAAAAAGGAGAGGCGGTCAACACAGACGACCTTCAGAGTATATTACCTACCTAACGGGTGAAAGTGATTACATACCCAAAATACTCAGCAGACAGGGTGTAGATTGTAGAGCCACCCTTTGTCCACCATGACGTTATAGTACATGTGTTTTGATAGTCGTCAAAATGACTTAACATATGAGGTACTCCATTTTTATTCTTTTTCAAGGATGTTTTATGATACTGGCAGATACCAAATTCATCTTAAGGTAGCATTTAGCAACCATCTCTTCACACCTATTTGTTGCACATCTATGGCTATGGGGCGTAAGCTTCACTTTCATTGCAAGGCTTCTACGTGACGTCGCTAACAATTTTCTAATCTGGAACACCTGAATGAATAAACAAATGCTTGCTCACCATATGTAGACGTGTGCACCGCTGCTGGTCAGGTTGTTTTCTTGGTCCGCCACCGCTGATAATTCTGCCATTGTTTTTAATTATTGCATAACAAAGGGACGTTTCAAACTTTGAAATGGGACTAATAGTCAACAAGCAGCCAAATTGTCCATTAACGTTTGTTTTTAATGACTAATCTAAATTTAGCTCAGTAAAAATCGGATTGCCGGAATAGTTTCAACACTCATAACTTGCGGAAAGACTCTCTTTTCGCAAATTTTCGTTAGTCTACAAATTCAACTATCTTCTTCAGGCGTTTTTGAAACACTTAAAGGGCAGTTGCATCCATTTTGATATGCATGTTTTACTTTTGGATCACTTACACAATAACAAAACAAAAAAATTGCGGTAGGAATACGTTGCTGCATACGTCCGATACAACAATTTAATTACTGCATCACCAAAACACGATATGGAGACCGCCATTGTTTTGCTGGAACGTGCAGAAATTAATAACGACAGACGGTGCATATCAATTTCGACTCGCAACCGATTAAGATAGCTGTGTCTGCTGTGAGTAGCTCTAGCATCCGATGACCTTAGCTGGCCACTACTGTCGGCCAGCTAAGGCCGTCAGACGCTTGAGTTACTCACAGCCAACACAGCTATTTCAGTTGGTTGTGAGTCGAAATTGATAAGCACCGTCTGTCGGCATTAATTTCTGTGCGTTCCAGCAAAGCAATGGTGATGCAGTAAATAAGTTGTTGTATCGGACGTACGCAACGTATTCCTACCGCAATTCTTGTGTTTAGTTATTGTGTAAGTGATCCAAAAGTATAACATTCATGTCAAAATGGATGTAATTGCCCTTTAAGTTATCACAGTTTACATCTTGGCTCTTGCTATTTTTCGAAACCGGCGGTTGACACCGTTGTTGCCTACTCGATTCATCAGGCCTACACCATCGTCCGTAAAGCCTCTCGTGAAGTTTCTGTCTCAACAGGTCCTGTCTCTCCAACCATTTTATTGTTGGTTTTGACAGCCCATGCATATTCATCAGTGATGGACTTCTCCAGAGTCCCCTGAGATGTAAATCTCTAGAAGAATTTGATACAAGGAGTGTCATTGTTTTCTCCTATTCAATTTATTCTAAACCAAAAAATAAACGTCAGGAGATGTGTGGTCCTGCAATGCACCTATGAACGTTTTTAGTGTTAGGAGGCCATCAACTTACATACTTAAAAGCATTGCGCAAAAAGAGTGAGCTAATGAAGAAAGAGAAGTTAAGCATGTAGTTAATCTGTCCACCAGGATTCTAACCAAAACTGAGGAGGAAGTGTTGAGACAAGATTTGAAGCTTATTCCAGTGGTAGACAGTGGATGACCAGCAGATAGTAAGACGGCAAATCTCGTGACGGACATCCAGTTGCTACTCGATAACTACACTTGGGGGGAAAGTGTGAAAAGTCTGTTGCAGAGAGCTGTACTGGGAAAACCATCGGTTAATGGCATAGCTTTAAAGACCGTAGAGAAAGATTATAATAAAATTTCCTTCATACCATTCACACATGTACATCTACAACAACGCATAATGTGTATTACAATTCCTCACTTTAAACAGCTGCAGCCCCCCCGCTCTAATCCGGATAAATGGATGTGATTAGCCTTAGATGAAAGACGAAGATGTACGTTTTCCAACAAGGGTTTTCCTTTAGACATGAGAGTCCCAATAGCATCTATGTACTTCTTCAGAGTATCCAGTAGAGAAGGCGCCATACTCAACGAAAGTATCGTATTAGTACAGGATACAGAAAGAGGTTGTAGTTTCCTTTTCAGTTAACGTGTGGTTCATTTTCTACACAAAATTAGAAGGTGGTTTCCTGAAGCAGCATACGGCCAGCTGCATTAAGGGGGGGGGGGGGGCAGAAAATGTTTCCTTGAATGGCGAGGAGCAAAACCGATTAGTGGCATTAGGCAATGTTATCCTTTTTATTTAAAGCAAAGAGAAGTAAGTTTATTCGTTTTATATTCAATTGTGTCAAGCAAGTAACTTCATGACATGCAGTAAACCTTTCCAATCTGATCCACCCCACCCCAAACCCCCAAGTCTACCACTTTCCAGCTTCGTGGAAAATGTTCCTCATGTTTGTGGATAGGAAACAACCTCTGTATCCTGTACTGCTGCAAGATTCCCCGTATCAGGTCCGTAGAACCCTTCTTCATTGAACGTTATGTGGACGCCTGTAGGATGCCTCCAGTTCTAAGCAGCATACTTTAAATTTGAAATTTTTTAAGTGTGAAATTTGGTGGTCGCTGATTGGCTTTTAGGGGGCAGACTTCCAGTCAGATGAGAATGACAAATAGAAGCACAACCTAACAAAGACGATGACGCCCTTCAGTCGGAAAACCGGTAAATTGCAAAACAGTGGTTTTGAAGTCATCATAAGAACTGAAATCGTGCCTAAACTGGCCACCAGGAAGAACGCAGTTTATAACTGTTTTAACTGTATTCTTCCTAGTGGTTTACGTGTGATTTCAGTTCTCATGACTCCAGTTGGTTTTAAATTCACTGCAGACTTTGCCCCTATAGGAGAATTGTGAATTACTTGGGACAATAGCTCACTGAAACAATCTCTCCACTCCTGCTAATATCTAACACGGTTGAATATTTTTGGGAAGTACGGAAGGAAAGTTACGAGAATGGTACACAAGACGTAGTTGCCGAAGGAAGATTTGCCCCATTCCAGCATATTGATATGCCCTTCTTTTTGATATACCATCTTTGATATACCATTGATATACCATCTTTTCAATTCCCAGCTTCAGCACCGTAGAATCTTCAATCAATAGGCCATAAAAAAAATGGCGGTAAATTAAAAATGGAACAACACTATTTGCAGCAGCGCCAAGATTTCCGTAACTAAAACGAGATCACGTGACCCACATCAGCCTATTGGGATGACTGAGAATCTGGAACGTGGATGCTCTGTTTAGAATATGGCCGTGGCTATCAAAATGATGAACAGGAGCCTTTAATGTTAGTCTCTGCTTTATTTGTATTTTTCAACTAAAAAAAACAAAAAACCTTGAAATGTATCTACAGTTTACTACAATACTTTTGTGGCCTGAGTAAAATGAGTTTTCCCAGCTGTCCCAGTCTTTAGTTATATATAACACAGTCGTAAATTCCACAACACTGCCTCTTCACAGTAGATATTTATTACTAGAAGCTTACAACAGTTAAGCTACTTAGTTCGGCACTGCCAAATTAAACTGAGGGCAAGTCCTATGGGAAGAAGTTTGGCGGTATTTGTTGGCCTTCAAACCTACTGTATTAGCTTTTGAATAATGCGAACATTTTGGCAAATACAGTCTCGTTACTTTGTATTACCAATAATTGTTTCCATTGTTCCCAGTTTCTTTTATCCAAAAATGTTATTTTCACCGCCAAGTTGACTGGTTTATTCCTTTACACTACAGAAACTACAGAGTAGGTTGTTTTAACCCTCCCCCCCTCCCCAATTATTTTAATTGAATGCTTTCAATACTACAATACCAAGCTTCTGGCACCTTTCCAAATTGGGGTTGTGTATTTTTATCTTGACCCACCTCCTTTCCCCTCCACTTCCATTGCAGTCGCTTAGTCAAATAGCCTAGGTCATCACTCTAGCCATTGCCAAGTACAATGGACTGCTTGCTTGGTACCAAATGCCTAATACCTGCTGTGCCATTGGGATATTAAAGGAATAGGCCTACTAAACCCTCCGACGCTCAATCCCTTTAAGCCGCTAAAAATTAATAGAGTGGTTCTCGTGAGCGCACGCATGGGTTTTTTCTTAACGCATGAATGGTTTTTTACTACATTGTCCGAAAAAAAAATTTCCCATCGCTCATCAGCACTTTCACCAAACATTTCCTGGTAATGCTTCATTCACATGATCACCTTGGTTCGAATCTAAGGGTCATTCAGAGGCATGCTATAACAACAAACTTGCATCTAAAGAATGGCTTTTATCAAATAATCAAATATGCAACTGTTGCACGGTAAATCGGTACTTACGGTATTGACGGTAAAAAAAAAATTACAGTACCAGTATCTTTCCTTTTTTAGCACCGCGATATTACCGTGATGATGACGACCATTCACGAACCAGCTTTACCCTCTTTTGATGGCAGCAATTCTTTTAACTAAATTCGCGAAAGTAAGCGCCGATACAGAGGTGTGGAATTTGCACGAGGGAGTGAAAGCTGATCCCACTGCTAAGCAGATGAAGTGCCCACATTTTGGAAGGGGGGGGGGGAGCAGCTCTTCAGTAACAAGCCTATCCGTGTTTGTGTCGTCGATGTCGTAATAGCGTCCAATCAAGAAGAAAGCGAAGTCCCGCTTTTAGTAAAAAAATTAAGCGCAAAGAGCCATATTTGATTCTTTTGTACTCCAGTGGATAATACGCAGAATTATTTCCTTAATTACCGTAGACCGCCGTTTTCAGAGCCGTACCGTCCTGCAATGATCATGGCATTAAAGCATAGATATTGTACTCCACAACAAAATATAAGCTACTGATTTCTTTTAATTTGGTAAAAAAAAAAAAGCCATCACCCGCATCTGAAAAATCGCGACTAAACGTAAAATAAAAACACTGCCCGCTCGCGTCAATTTTTTTAGCACCAATCCCAAGGACCACTTAATTAATTTCATAAAAGTTTAGATACTGGAATTAATGTTAAGACATCCGACATCAGTTTACAAGTGTTAGCACTGAAGCCTAGACATTTTTAAAAACACCGTCTTGTAGCAGATGACGTGTGCTTAGATCGTAATCACTGGGGAAAATCCTGTGTGAATCGCACGGCGTGACGTCATCTTTCTAACTGTATTCCACACCTGTCTGTGTAATGGCACCGGAAACAAAACAGCTACGCTTGGTTGCTTGTGCATCACAATGAGAAAAGAAGACACCTTATGTCCCAAACTCCCAAAGAGTAAATAACAGACACTAAAGGTCATTACAGCGACACAACCACTAGGCTGCGCATAATCCACCCATACTCATATTTTGTTTAGAAGCAATGCGGCACTCGTCAAGTTTTCAAATCTATGTTAAATATCCTTTCTACTTGCCGACCAGAAAATATACACTACCTGTAAATTAAATTGCATTCAGTTCCTGAGTGCTCGTTACCCCTGGAGGATTTTAAACTCTCTAGATACGCCCAGCTCAGACACCCACCTGCACGTGCGCGGGTCGGGCGCGCGCAGGCCTTCCATAAATGGTGTTACGGCGTTAGCCAGCCATCTCTTTTCCTTCACGCAACCGTCACGGTCGCTTCGCTCCGTTACCCTCCATCTTGGTTTTCGTTCGTCGTTCCCGTTCGCCGGTCTTTAAAGCTCATCGCACCGCCCGCCGCTCCTGTCACCGTTCAGCGGTCTTTGCCGCTCATCGTACCGTGCGTCTTCTCGCTTACGTCTGTCGGCCTTAAAGCTCGCCTTATCGTCCGTCATTCCCGTTCGCCGCTCGTCAGTCTTGAAGACCATCGCATCGTTCGGCGGTCTTTGAAGCTCAGCGCAAGCTCCAGCGGCTGCTGCGTCAACATGACTGCCCTGGCTGTTTGTCGTTCGTCATTTGTCGTTCCTGTTTGTCGCCACTTCATGAAGAAGGCTCCCGTTCGCGCCCGCTCGTTCGTTCATTCGCCGACCATCCTTACGACGTATTGATTCGTTCGTTCGTTGTTCGCTGGTCATCCTTTCAAGATGGTAGCCATCTCGGCCTCCCTGATCTATTAAGACTCTTTACGTTTTGAACGAAGATTTCATCATTATCTCTCCCGCTCATAAAGCAAGTGAAGCATTCATCGTTCGTCGTTTACCTGCTACACAAGGAAGACTCCCGTTCATTCTCGTTCGTCGTTCATCATTTGACATTCACCTGTTACATAAGGAGACTGCCGCTCGTTTTCATTCGCCACTGCCGTTCGCCGTTCTTCCAAGCTCCTTGCATCGTTGTTCTTCCGGCCACTCAGAATCTGATTCCCGTCACTCATCCCTTGTTGCATCTTGTCCCGTTGTGACTGCCGCATGACCTGCCGCTACATGAAGTCTTCCGTTCGTCGTTCCCATTCGCAACCACTCATGAATAGGTCTTCCGTTCGTCGTTCCCGTTCGCAAGACTTGCCACTACATGAAGACAGGGTTCATGCCAGTGCTTACAAACCTTATAAGTCCTTATTTATCATTTTACCATTTGTAAGGCCTTGCAAGTCCTTGAAAAATTGAAAATGCATTATTTAGTCCTTACAAGTCCTTCTTTTAATTTCCATACCAATTGAGCAAGGCCTCTGCTGACAATTTTTTGTTTTGTATCATTTCAAATTTATTTTCTTAAAATCAGTTGGATGCTGTACCCCTAACTTCTTCACACCTGCATTCATAAAGCAGTTGGCAGTTTCATTCAGAAATCTACGAAACCGTTACATGGCAGTGTGAAAAGTTAATATTAGATATACGTTGTAATCATTTTAATAAGAAGTTTTGTTCAGGTTAGCAAACATTAATTTAGCATTACTGTACGGAGGTTTTGTCCGGCCAAGATTGCCAAAGTGTTTGGCATGGAGTATAAGGTAGTTATTACGTATGTACTGAATTTGGTGCTGCTTTGTTAGAAGGCATAGTTTGGTCGGCAAGCTTGCCACAGTCTGATTTAACGCGCCTCTTTTTTTGTGCACGAATTGTGTAGAATCTCAGCTCTGTTCCTGGTCTCTCTTGGGACAAGAAAAGTTTCATAAGAGAGACTGGGACTGGGAGCTAAGAGAGAACTTCTGTCGTGACTGTTTGGGAATTCTTGTGTCGTTATCTGGGATATAACTTGAAATTGGAGACAATTTTCAACATAACCCAACCGAAAATAACTATACAAAATAAGACCTATAGTTGTGTCCTTTACTATGCTCAATGAAAAACGAAATTTTACACAAGTGGGTAACAGAACTTCTGACTGGTGTCCGGTGTACTTGACACCTGGTACTTAAAAGTCCTTACAAGTCCTTGAAAGAGTTCTTACAAGTTCTTGAAAAAGTCCTTACAAGTCCTTCAAATCCATTCAGCCGAAATGGTACGAACCCTGTGAAGAAGTCTTCCGTTTGTTGTTCCCGTTCGCAAGACCCACCACTACAGGAAGAGGTCTTCCGTTCGTCGTTCCCGTTCGCAAGACCTGCTACAAGAAGAAGTCTAACGTTCGTCGTTCCCGTTCGCAAGAACCGCCACTACACGAAGAATTCATCGGTTCCTCAACAAAGGATTCTCATATTAAGAAGATGTCCGCCCGTTCGTGGCATCATTCGTCACCGTTCGCCCCGCAATCAACGCCATCCAAGCTGCCGTCTCTGCTGCTGTTCTCACGATCATCACTCGCAGCCGTCGTCGCTTGCTCTATCGCCGCCATCCTGTTTCATCAAGCCGGCAGGAAACCTCCATTCGCCGTCCGTTGGCTCGACGTTTGCCGCCGCAGCCCGTTCCTGCCGTCGCTGCGTCAACATTGTCACCGGGAGACCGTTGCCCGTTCGCCCGCTACACCAAGAGGACTCCCGTTCGTTCTCGCTCGTTGCTCGTTCGCCACTCACCCCTACAGGTTAAGGTGCGTTCGCTCTTTCTTTTGCAGGTCATCGCCTCGGGAAGGAAACCTCCACAAAAAGATGACTTCCACAAGTCAAAGACTTCCATTCTTCGTTCGTTCACTCGCTCGTTCACCCGATTGTCAACCACTCGCCACTTAAATATCAGGGCCACTGCGACTTTACCGTTCGTCTCATAATGGATGCCGCCCATGCAGTCCTCTTCCGGAAGACTTCTCCCTTCTCGGCCTTCCAGCCCATCACGCTCGTCACATTCTTCGACGTCCTGATGAACGAAGATTCTCATCATTCTAGACGTCCCGTTCACAACAGCCAAGCAAGTGATGCGTTCACCGGATCTGTCACTGTCCATCTTCATCGATTCACCACTCGCAAGTTTACTTGAAGAATCTCTGCTCGAGCCCGACTGTCTTTCAAGCCGTTCGCCGCTCACAGCCCGTTCGTCGCTCGCAGCTCATTCGTCGACAAGCACCCACTCGCCGTAACACGCCAACCTGAAGATTTCTGCTGAGACGCCTCTCCCGTCACTGGCCCGGCCACCGTTCATGCCTTGCTGTCAAGCCCATTCGCTCCTGTTGTCTGCCATTCTCTTCTCGTTCACCGTTCGTCGTTCATCGATCTTTGAAACTCATCACTCCGTTCGGCGTTCCCGCTCGTCGTTCTTGATCCCTGAAGAAATCAGCATGTCGTTCGTCGTTCACGTTCGTCATTGAAATCTTTGAAGCTCATCACGCCATTCCTCGCTCTCGTCCATCATTGGCCGACCTTTGAAACTCATCACATCATTCATCGTTCCCGTTCATTGAAGCTTACGGCATCGCTCATTGTTAGCCAGTCTTGCCACTCGTCACCATACGCCGGCTTTTATTTTGCAGATTTTCATCCTCAACAAGCCTCATTCCGTTCAACTAGCCAACCTAACGTTCGTTTTTTCCTTGCATCCTTGGCCTGTCCTGTTCAGCACCTGTCAGCTATTCACCACTCAGGCCCACACCATCTTCGTTCGTGGTTCCGTTCATCGTTCACTAGCCTGCTACCGCTCAAGATCATTGCGTTCGTGCACCTTTTCACCATTCACAAGCCGTTCGTCGTCCATTAACTTGGCCGGTCTTCAAGTCCATTACCACCCGCACGCCCGTTCGTCATTCGCCTACTGCTCATGGTCCACCGGTCCGATTGTCATCTACAAGCCCTCCGTCGGGGACCATCATGCTCTCCGTGCCAATCGTTCCAACTCGTTCAAACATCGAATTTGTCCACAGCAAACCATGCTGAAAACACCGGCTCTCGTCCGTTCTCCAAAGTCAAATTCCTTGGGGCTCGATTCGGACCCGGATGTGCGTCCGCCTGGGGTAACCGACTGCTGCTGTCATCCACCCCTCTCTCGCCGCTAACTCGGCCTCCTCGATCAATCAACTATCTCACCGGGACAACAACCACCTGGCATTGCCTTTGAAGCTTATGGACTCCATACAACATATCGTTGCAATGCCAACCCTGAACTCACACCTTGCTTCTGCCTCGTTCCTTGGAACCACTGCGTGAGACTTCACATGATTGCCCCGTACTTCGTTCCATCTCATCTCCCTCACACCACCTCGGCTCGGTTTCATGGAGGGAAGGTCTCCTTCAAATCGCCTACCCTTTTCTGAATGAATGTTTACTCACATGTCTTGGAATGAAATCCCAGGACATCACAACGTCTCCATCCCACAAGCTCCCGTCGCAGACGTTCGCCTCAACTCCATTCTCGTTCACCAACACGTTCATTAACCGTCAACACGCACGCATTGTCACTATAGCTAACCGTCACCAATTGAATCATGATGGTCTTTCACGGTGCCCTAGTCCATCACACCACACCACTGTGACCGTTATGGTCTCACGACTCTTTCAATCTCATGGAAAAATCCGTCTCCATCACCAACCGCCTGCTGCATCATGATGAAGCTGAATTTTCTTCACGACTCCCGCGTCACTTAAACCCAACTTGATCATGGACGACAAAAGTTACCTCAGCACTGCCGTGGACTCCCGTTCTGGCTCACCTTCCACGACCAGGTCTCTTGAAGAAATTCCGGCCAGCTTACGTTTTTAATCACTCGGCCTTCGCCTCACATTCCTCTGGCTAAGTCCCGTTCATTCCAAATCTTTAGGAATTCGACTTATCCAACATTTATGTTTGACCCATCAAACAGTCAATCATGACGATACACCCTGTCACCGTGACTAACCACACGGCTCCTTAACCAACACTAAATCTGCTTGGATGCCCTCCCCAACTTACAACCCGAATTTCCGAACCACAATCCAGCGCTTCACCATCAATTCGCATCACTCATTGCCATCAACGGTCTCTCACCCAAACGTCTGGCAGTATCGCACTTCCACCGAGTCAAACTGGACCTCAACGATATTCTCCACTCTGCATTCAACTTCGCCTAGATCCTTATCCTCACAACTCCTTATCCTCATGACAGCGTGCTCGGCTTTTCACCCCTTCACATGCTGCCCTTCAAAGATTTCCTTTGGTCCACCCACATACTAACGTTCACTTCCAGATCTTGCTGCTCCAATCTGAATGACTCTGGGGAACAACATTTCATAGACCCTTCGGCAACTCTGCAACATTACACGCATCATACAATCACTCAAGCCCTTCTCACGCTTCATCCATCATCGGAAACTCACAATCCCTCTTCAACCTGCTTGACTGCTCCTAAATCAAAGCACCCATCCACAGCTGATGCACTGTTCCTTTAACACCCTCACTCTCTTCTGAGCATCTATATCAATTGATTCTGAATTCACAATGGTCCGCCGCTTCTTCACCTCTCTGAAGTTCGAATTCTCAACAAAAAACCTCAACACCAATGTGCTAAATCTTCAAGAACCTAACTTCTACAACTAAAACTCCTCATTGACATCCCGTTGAACTCTACTGCAATTCAGCCAAATCGTTAAACCACCAACCGAAAACCAAACAAGTCGTGGAATCTGGAAAACTCACCTGAACTTCCTCACCAACTCGCTTTGGCTATTGAAAGTTCCCTCCCCACTCCGACCCGACTGCCTTGTGCAGAAAGTCGGCCGTGGCCAGAGAATGTTGCGTCTGCAACCAATCAACCACAACTCTCACTGGGGACCCAGCTCACACCCTTGGGGGCCCGTCATGATGGTGCCCGCCACCTATATTGACGAGGTCTGCTGCAAATGCAATTTAATTTACAGGTAGTGTATATTTTCTGGTCGGCAAGTAGAGAAAGCCCAATTTTACCTGGGGAGAGGTCAAAATTGGTTTCTATTGCCTTAAGGAAAATATACACTACTTGTAAATACCCACCCAACCTCCCCTCTCGAGTCACCATCATGACTGACATGTCGTGAGGAAAAGTAGATGGCTGGCTAACGCCGTAACACCATTTATGGAGGGCCTGCGCGCGCCGGACCTGCGCATGCGCAGGTGGGTGTCTGAGCTGGGCGTATCTAGAGAGTTTAAAATCCTCCAGGGTAACGAGCACTCAGAAAATGAATGCAATTTAATTTACAGGTAGTGTATATTTTCCTTAAGGCAATAGAAACCAATTTTGACCTCTCCCCAGGTAAAATTTGGCTTATTTTACACAATGTGTGGTTGCACTGCAAAGTGTACAGACTCTTTCCTTCTGCCCCTCTCAGAGCCGCATGCCTCTTAGTGGTATTTCGACGCTGAATGTCGAAGCAGCCTTTTTCATTGAATCGGTTCTTCATGGTGGACATGGAGGAGTTTCTACCAACATTCAGGTCATACTTTATGATTTATCCTCTCGTTTGGTGCTCCCCCCAGTGGATAATCCTCTGCTTCTTGTGGGGGGGGGGGGGGGGGGGGGGGGGGTGTTTAGCGCGTTAGCTCTTTTAGGCCTAAGGCGAACGCCAGACATGGCCTGAATTCGCCTAATTGGGTTCAAAACTTTTACTTTTCGTGCATGTTTTTATTGTCGAAGACTTTTTTTAGGTTGCCATAGGAGCCAAGCTTTGGTTCGGGATATCCTACTCGGCTATTTATATATATGTATATAGGTAATAGACTCGACAATCTAAACGAGTATGAGAAAGAATGGTGGATGCGTACCTAGCGGCTATTATGCGCAGCCTAATATGACCTAGCCTATAGCTAATAGTGTCGTGTTAATATTTTTTGGGAGTTTAGAACATAAGGTCTCTTTTCTAATCGAAAAGTTGAAATTACAGGTAAGTACATTAGGATAAGTAAAATCAACCTTTAGGTTTACTACGTTTTTATTTATTTCTACGTAAGTATCACGGTAAGCAATAATTTATAAGTCTTAAAAGGGTTTTTAGGGTCTAAGGTAACATTAAAAAAAATGAAAAAATATACGTTTACTTATTCTTTACGTTTACGTTTACTTAAACGCCACCTGAGAAAATAACTGGTTCAATTTATGATAGACATAGCACAAGATTTTATATTATAATAATTCTTTTTTTGCACTGCAGTTTTATTGTTTTTAGTATTCTAATAGTTGTTTCTGAAACATTAATTTCAGGCCAGCCTCTACAGAAGCGTTATAGATGATGTAGTCAACAATGTAAGAGAAGCATTCCTTGACGAAGGAGTTGATGAACAAGTTTTACAAGAATTAAAACAGGTAGTTAGCTTGTTACGCTGTAATAAAAATTTTTGTATAGTAGACGTTAGTTATGTTGCTGCTGTTGTTTCTAGTTCTAAAACAGGATGTCCACGACTAAAAATGGATCGAAACTTAATAGTGACGAAAACTTGACTTGAGGAAAACCCGTCGAGAGCAAAAAATTTTGAAATCGGATAATATTTTATCCTTGCGCATCTTGCTCAAAGTTTAGAACTTTGACTAATTTGGACAATTTTCGTAGACTTTTATGGAAATTTAATAGTCTGGCAATGTTGCTTTAGACAAAGACATGTCAAAAGCAACAAAAAATAAATAAAAAAATTGAGATCGCTTAATATTTGATCCTTGTACTTTATGGTCTAATTTTTGTATATTTTCTTAATACTGGTCCTCACCTTCGGTGATCATAATATTTTCACTGTTTTTGTTTAAGAACGAAAAAAAAATATATTCCCATTAACTAGCAAATGAATATTCAATGGGGTGGTAAAGGAGGGGTTCTCCCCCCCCCCCTTTATAAGCTAGTTTATCAGCTTGGTTGAAAACATATTTGTGAGTTATTAATTCAAGTTCTAATTGTGTCAGATATATGAAAAAAATACGTGCACTTAGACTAAGTTGTGGGCTTTCTATTTGTACCAATTTCAATGTTCTATACCAATTAGTTGGATTTTTATTAACTGTCGTAGTAGCGAGGAGCTGGGACATTTCGATGCTATACGGGGTGGCTAAAAAGTCTGGAGAAGCCTACTGCCATTCCAAATCTAGTAAGAGGCGAACCACGAAACGTACATAGATATACTATGGGTCGGGGGACATGTAATGATACTAGTTTAAATGACCTTGGATTGGTGCTTCAAGGTCATCACAATGCTAAATTTGAACTATATGTCGTAGAGTAGTGGTATAAATTGAAAAGTTATAGAGAACCGTGAGCCAATGCTAAAACAACAAGCAAAATGCAAATCGGACCATTAGGGTAGGAGTTATCCTTCAAACAAGTTAATCATAATAGCTTCACTGCATGTCTTCTTGATGTCCAGCAGAGAAGGCGCCATACCAAACGAAAGTATCGCAACAGTACGGGTATACAGAAACAGGTTTTATTCTGTTCAGAAAAACGTGTGGTGCATTTTCCACGAAAATGAAAAGTGGTTACCTTAAGCTTAATGCGTTCAGTTACCGGGGGCGGGCGGAACCACGAAAATGTACATACATATACTATGGGTCGGGGGACATGTAATGATGCTGTAAATGTTTCTTTGAGTGGAGAGGGGCAAGACCGATTAATAGATTTAGCAATCGTTTACGCACAATTTCAAATAAAGATCAGTACAATATCTTCAGCAAATTTTCAGAGAATTGACAGTCGAAAATTTGCTGAAGATATTGTACTGATATCTTTTATTTATTTGAAATTGTGTGTAAATGATTGCTAAAGCCATTAATTAATCGGTCGTGCCCCTCTCCACCCAAAGAAACATTTACAGCATCATTACGTGTCCCCCGACCCATAGTATATGTACGTACATTTTCGTGGTTCTGCTCTTAGTAGATTTAGAATGGCAGTAGGCTTCTCCAGACCTTTCAGCCACCCTGTATAGTGGATGAGAGTTAACAACTCCCATCCTAATTGTACTAGATGCATGAAACGAGTATATATGTTTTAGCGTACATTGTGGTCTATCCATTCTACCCATTGATGCAAAGTAGTGAGAAGAGCCGTTTTTAGCGCTACAGAACCGCACATTTTAGTTAAGTGCATACATAAGTTATAGGATATGCGCCAACAGCACCCTGCATGGTTCTTCTCCCCCCCCCCCCCTTTCCCCTCCCCCCCCCCCAAAAAAAAAATGGTACCCTTTCTTTAAAAAAAATCTTTTATCTTGGTTCGTTCATGGGTGGACTGTTGTATGCCGCCTTCAAGGTCTATGCTGGAAATGCATTAAATTTTTGATTGGCCCTCTGACCTTGGCCTCCCCGCCACCCACATAAAATGCCCTACCACAGGTAACTTTATTTTATACCCATTTCAGCAGGTGTTACACCAAAATTGGAAAGTGGTAGCTCTGGTGCTGTTGGGACATTGACCGTAATTTCACTTATGTTCACTGAACCTAAATTTGCGATTCTGTAGCGCTAAAAAACTGCTCATCTCACTGCTTTGGCAGTTACGAAAAAATTTTGCTAATAGCCCTGGAACATTGAATGAGGTGCCAATGGATAGACCACAATGTACTCTAAACGTACATATCAACTAGGAAATGACTGACCATGTCCTATGCGTGTACATAGAATTTGTCAGCTAGTACAATAAAACTGTAGATATAGTAATGTGCATTTCGGTGATGTTATTTTTAATTTAACTTATTAAATCTGTTAGTGTAGGCGTAGCTTTAGCATAGCATCTCTTGTGGTTTAGAATATCGACACTGTCAATAACTTTTAAGCCCGAGTAGATCGCTGTAATAAAATGAATTGGCTCTTCGACCTCCCATAGCCAAAGAGACAGGCTTGATTCAACTGATGGTAAATTCATGAGTAATTCATACTGATGAGTATTTTTGAGCGTCAACAAATTTTTTACCATAGTTACAGAACATTCAACGTACAATGGTTGCATTTATCTATTTTGCGTGAAAATTAAATTGTCCAAATTTTCGATTATCCGAACACCTTTCAGTCCCAATTAGTTCGGATAATCGAGGTTCTACTGTAATAGTAAGGATTAATACGACAACGGGGGCCGTAGATACACAGGTATGGTTCCCCGTAAAAACACAAAAAGTAAAAAAAAAAAAAAAAAAAAAAAAGTAAGTTGCACCAAACTGTTAAAAAAAATATAGGTTTGTGCCTTGGTTGTGTCAGCTTTGGCAACGTTCACAAATAGTGCTTCATGGACCCAACAATCTCCATGCTACCTATTTTCTTGAAACTGACCAGCTCCTTGAAGTCCTTGAGGCCAAATCCCTTGGTGTGACGTTTACCTTAAATCTTAAGCTCACCAGGCAATGTGCTATTGCTGCGCGACCCGCTAATATGCTGCTTGGCCGTATCAAGAAGCATTTTTCCTTCTTCAGCACCACCTCCTTTAAAACACTCCACCTCCTTTAATGCTGAATCCAGGTATGGAGCCCTCAACTTATTAAAGACCAGCAGCTCCTTGAGCGCATTCAGAGGCGTGCTACCAAACTTGTTCACGACTGCATGCACTTTCATATGATGCTAGGCTCAGGTAGCTTGGCCTTACGAGCCTTTATGACCGCCGAATTAGAGGTGACTTACTTCACACTTTCAAAATTCTGAGTGGTATTGATCGCACTGAGGCTGAAGGGTTATTCACCTTGGCCCCCCTCTGTTGGCACTCGTGGACACCGCCTCAAGTTACACTGCAAACGTGTGAACCCCAATGTCGGGAAGCACTTCTTTCCGTATCTTGTGATTGACCACTGGAACCGGTTTCCTCATAATGTGATTGAAGCCAGATCTGTTAATGGCCGGAAGGCAGCCGATGACAAAACACTTTCTGCCAAGCAGTGAACTATCTCTGCTCATCCAACCATACAACCTAGGCTTTGGTTGTGTATTTTGTAGAAGTTTTGTCAAAAAGTATCTCCAGTTTACCTCAAATGGTATATATCTCCAAGACTGACTACTCGTCTACTGGTAGTATTAAGAATGTACACAAGTTGTTGTAATGTACATCATGTGTCGCTTATTGTGTGTTTCTTTGAAGAGCACAACTCCCTTTAAATTGAAGTCCACTGGGTATCAGATGACTGGTCAAAATGTAATTTCTGAATCGGTGAATATTTATTAAAAAATAAATGGGCGATAAGAAAGATTTCTCAGTCAGGTTTCTGTAGTGTGTTTTTCTTTCCTTTATGTTTTGATAGTTGTGCACTTTCGCTTTGGGGTTCCAAGTAATGAATAATTTGTGTTGTACGGTAGAACCTCAATTATCCAAAGTAATTGGACCAAGGGTTGTTTGTTCGGCTAATCAAGTGTTCATGCAAAACAAAGAAATCATGCTTTTATACGAGTGGGGAATTTTGTATTTATGGACTGTTTTAAGCTGTGATAGGATTATAAGTAACTTTTGGATCAAATTGCTTCCAGAAAAGCTGCTAGAATGTGCCTCTTTTTTATTATTGTCGGATAATGGTCAAATTTATGAAATTTTTTCGAGAATGGAGTGGGGATGCTTGGGTAATTGTGATCCAAATAATTGAGGTTCTATTATTCAAATGAGTAACATACGACCATATTTCAACACTGTAGGGGCTTGGCTGTTAGCCACTATTACCCACGTAGTTAACCAAGAATTTTGATTTTTCAGGTTTGGGAGAATAAGTTATTACTATCAAAGGCTGTTCCAGCTGAAGGCGTAGAACACCACCAACAGTTTACTATCCCGACACAAGGCCATGGCGGCGCCAATTCAAAACGAGGTAAACAAAGTAGTGTAATTGTACCGTGGTATATCTAAAACGTAAGTTGTACAGCATGATTGTAGACGTTTTCTTCTTTGAAAAAAGGTTAAAGAAACGGAAGTTAGGCCAGTTAAAATTAAAAAAGTTTGTTCTTGGGCATTTTTTTTTTATACAGTGCGAGGAGGCGGTTTTTCTTTTTTCTTAGATGGAAAAAATATGGTGAGAATTGAACAAAATTGAGAAACTGCGAAAGAAACAACACTTTCCAAAATACGCACTCCTGGTCCAGGAAACACGTTATTACCACGTGGATTCTTGTCTTTTCCCATGATAACACCGTGCATTTGTATCGATCGGTCAATTTTTTCTACTTCCAGAAAGATATCCAACGGACACATAGCTTTTTTTTTAATGTCACATCGCTTACTTTGAAAATCCGAGTCCATGTTTACGTCTTGTACGCTTAGACTTCAAAGAAAAGGATATTCACCATTTCAATATCCGTGCAAATTTTCGACAGTCTGGTATTTCTGGAGTTGGAGGGGCTCAGAACGACTGTCTTCTTCAGACTACCACATCACCGTTCACTTCGTTGTGATCGTTCATCTCCTATTTGAATGCGACGCGGGGCCATAGCCTCCGTAACTTGCAGGCCTGTACACCATTTCTCCCGCAGCAACTTCTTAAACTCGCCTCTCAGCAGAAACTGGTTGCTTGGGTTTGAAGGTCCCTGGATATTTTCATCAGCACAGCCTTCTCTCGGCTGTGGTGTTGGAACAGCCAGGGATTCTAGACTTCTCAGATGCAAATCATCCCAGTTCATTCGTTGTCGAGTTTCCATGTGGTGGTCTATGCCATTTGTTACAAAATAAACCGTTAGGCGTACTTGAATTACTTTGAAATGCTGTTGAATCATTTCGAACTCACGCTCACTTTCAAAAACAGGATACTGTCAGTATCTTGCAAATTTTCGATTGTATTTCAACAATCTTGGTCAGGCAGGGTCAAGAAAAATTGAGTCTTCTGGTTACATTTTCGTATGCTTGCTTGAAAAGAAAAGAACGTCCACGGCCTCCGATATTTACAAGGTAAGCACAACAAGCGGCTTGGCCACCTATATATGCAACGCTGGATCCAATATTTGATTATTTACAATGTTACGTACAAATGGCGTGGTTCTTGCAATAAACAAGGTCCAGGCACATTTATTTTCCAATCAAGTGTATGACTTTTGGGTTAGATGGGTCCTGGATGTTCATTAGGGGGATGTTATAAAGTGGTGCTGGATCGCAATAGACTCTAGGCACCATAGGTGTCGATCTCTTCTCGAGTTTGGTCTTACTAGTGTCTTTGACTTTTCCCAACCAATTTCGTGTTCAGTTTCCATACAATGAACTGCAATTCCATTTTCTTCCACTTTATTCCTGGTGTCTCCAATGTGCTGCCCAAGCCTTGTCCTCACCGGAGGCCGTGGACGTTGTTTTCTTTTCAAGCAAGCATACGAAAATGTAACCAGAAGACTCAATTTTTCTTGACCCTGCCTGATGAAGATTGTTGAAATACAATCGAAAATTTGTAAGATACTGACAGTATCCTGTTTTTGAAAGTGAGCGTAATGAGCAATTTCATGGACATGGAAACTCGACACAATAAACTGGGAAGGCACTGAGACACTCCTCAAGTCCAACTGTAACAATGATGAGCATCTGAGAAGCCTAGAATCCCTGGCTATTCAACACCACAGCCGAGAGAAGGCTTTGCTAATAAATATCCAGGGACCTTCAAACCCAAGCCTCCAGATTCTGCCGAGAGGCAAGTTTAATAAGTTGCTGCGGGAGAAGTGGTGTACAGGCCTGCAAGTTACGGAGGCTATGACCCTGGGTCGCATTCAAATAGCAGACAAACGATCATGATGAAGTGAGCGGTGATTTGGTAGCCTGAAGACGACAGTCATTCTGAGCGCCTCCAACTCCAGAAATACCAGACTGTCAAAACTTTTCAAGCATATTGGAATGGCGAATATCCTCTCCTTTGAAATCTAAGCGTACAAGACGTTAATGTCCATAGCTTTGTTTAAAATGCCGTCATATAGATTAGAAATTGTCCATTCTGACGAAGTTTCCCAATATTCACCACAGTTTCACTATTTTTTCTTAAATACCTTTTGACTGCACACCAAAGGGCTACTAATCACAGTTGCCATTTTTCAAGACCAGCAACAATCAACCAGGAAGCACCAGAAGTGTTGCGATGCCTTTGTTGTGCAAAACGTGCGCAACAGACCATCAGAACTTCGTGGCAGCGCTGCAAGGGAAACTAATCGTGAAGTGCAAAAGCGCTTCAAAATAAAAAAGAAAAAGAAAAGAAAGGCTTGACATGCCACCTGCGTGCGCTTGCAGAGTCTTCAACACTCCCGTTATTGCAAGTCTGCGTGGAGGAGGGGAAGGACCCCCGTGTCTATGTATACGATTTAAAAATAGATTTTAATTACGCTTAACAAATGGGAGGAGGATCTCGTAGTTGTGAAAGAGATTGGAGCCAAATAATTTCTAAGAAAAGATTTCACTAGACCGCAAATTTCAGGTAAACAAGATTCTAATAGGTGCCATGATTTATTTTTTTCCGATAAAATGACCGAGGCCAGAGTTTTTAACCCAATGCTGGTGGGCCCGAGAACCAACTTTCTTTTTTTCTAACTGGCCCTAACTGTAAATATTGTAAAGAAGGCCTGAGTTCTTCACCCGATTTGAGAGGATACCTCAACTCAAACTATCAACAACCTGAGGGAAAACTTCGTTTACGGCAACGAACACTTTTTTTTTCTCGGTGCCTCGGCCGTGAAAAACCCCGAAATTCAAACGCCTGTAACTTCCAAGAAAATGGTCCGATCCGTCTCATCGAAACAGCTCTTAATAGCCATGAACTTTATCTGTTTTCCCCCGCAAACAGAACACGAAAATTCCTTCCAGAACTTTCACAGCATCCTTAAGAAAAACGCACGAAACCGATGCCGTAAAATCACCGTAGCGCACGAGACGCCATTTTCGCCACTTGTAAAAATTTGTATATGCTTTTATTTTTTTAGGCATAAAGCCGAAAACATTAATTTAGTGTTTTAGAGGGAGGAGCTTCCTCTGCGAAGGTACTTAACCTCCCTAATAAATGTACAGATACTTTGTTTTGATATTTCTTAAGTAGATTTAAGGTGACGATCTAAGATGCACTTGAGAAATGTCCGACACCCAAAAACCCAATTTTACGTCTATAAATATTAATTCAACTATTTAAATGCGTTTTAGCATTCGCTGGTAACCTTAACTTTTATTTTATAATCTTTTAACGTAATCTTTTGCCATCCCAACTACCGGAGCTTAGGCAGCTTTTCGTTTACGTCTTTTCTGTTTGTACTTAGTTACTCCTAGCAAAACCGACTTGGCATTCAATTTCCCAAAGTAAACCTGGCATCCCAATGTTAATAATCGAATTTATTGAGATCATCCCTTCAATAGTCGCGATGCATATCATCGTGGGTAAATAAGAAAACAATCCGTAGTAATTAAAGGCCTTATTCACGTTCTAAACAATGAGTTTAACTCTACCGGCCTCTCTTTGTCACGCAGTACATAGTTATTCCTTCAAACGGCGCCAAGCGAAAAATCCTTTGCGCTGCCGACTTTTCTATTGTTCTCAAGGCCCTCAGCCTATCAGACCTCCGTAGCTCTCCTCGGCGTCCGCGCTAAGGTCCAGAAAATCCTCCGCTCCAGCATAAAAACCGAGCCCCACGAGGCCATCGTCAGCACACGCTCAACAGATCTCAAAGCCAGAGGTGACTACGCCAGTCGGTATAGGAGATGTCCTGTCCGAATGTTGCCATGCCGGGCAAAGGTAGTTGGTTCGTATTAGACTAGTGTTAGTTTAGAAAATTTAATTTTGGAAACCCCATTCGAAATTTTAGTTTTAAACGTAACCTAACCTTAGCTTTGAGGGAATTATGGAGGTGGAGCCATAGTCGGCATTCTAGGCCCCCATCGCCATAACGTCAGGGTTCACGGTCCCTTTCTAAAAACCAGCTTTTGTTTCCCGTGTTTATTATTATGAATTTAATCTAAACACTAAATCTGCATTTAGACGACGTATTTTTCGGGTGCTTCCCTAGATACTAAGGATCTACAGATTTGAAGATTTGATCTTAGGTCGGACTTAAGAAACATAGTCTTGACTATTTGTGTGTAATTCCCGCGGTTTGCAACAAATAGATTTATTTCATGTAATTCCCGCGGTTTGCATGTTATAACGGGTTCCCGAGGTCCCACAAACTTTTTCTAATCGAAATTGTAGTTTTTACTCTTCACCCAGTTGTGTGAAGTTTGAGTTGAATTTAATTGTAAATTCTTGTTGATTTTTCCTGTTGTAAAAATCGCCGTGCTTTTTATTTAAAGCTTTCTTGTTCTGACACTAGTTGAATTTTAAATGTAATTGTTTATATTTATTTGCCTTTTAATAAACCTACGAGTTTGTAAAACGCCTGTTTTTCTGCTAGTTTGACTAAATGTAGAAGTTGTAGTTCTTAAGAAAACCACTTAAGGCCATTAAAAAAAGAAAAGTTGGTTCTCAGGCCCTCCCGCACCGATTTTTTGACAGGAAATAAAAAGAAACAACGCGGCAAAAATGGCAGTTATAGAACAAAAATAGGCGTTAGTGGGAAATTGAAATAAACATTGTCATCCTTGTCATTAAATAATTGTGTGGACACATGGTACGAAGCATTACGAGGCAGTATTCTTTATTTTACCCAAACTAGAAAATTATTCCCCAAAATGTATGGAAAAATGGAGGTCGAGAAATTAAAAAATAAAATAAAAAATCCGCCCGCCCGCCCGGATTTCTTAAGAAAAATGCCCGAGAACCAGCTTTCTTTTTTTAAGTGGCCTAATAATTAAACTTAGAGCTGCATTTAGAAACACCCACCTGGTGGCAGCGAATACCCCCCTTTAATGTTGTCTAGTTAGCCTACAGTTAGGACAAATGACTCTCTGTTACCCATACTGGGCCAGTAGCATACGTGTGCTGTTTTCCGTAAAAGTAAAAACCGCCACCGCAACTAGAAGTTAAAGGTCAAAACCATCTTGATGTCGGCGAGGCTACAAGCACCTCTACAGTCGTAGCTTCGGCCGCTACAATATTATTATTAAAAGAGAAACGCAATGGATCCAACATTGTGATCAGTTTCATCATAATTGCTGCTCACTTGTCATTCTTAGTTCTTCACAATGTCGGCTTCATTGTGTTTTTTTTTTACCCAAACAAGAAACAACAATGCGGCAACATAAAGGGTATTCACTTAAAAACGTCAAATCCTTTACTTTGAAAATTTGTTTATAAGCGTGTATTCACCTTAATTAATGGTTGGTTACGCTTATTTTCAATAAAAAGATATTCTTTGTTTCAATACCACGCAAATTTTTGACAGTCGGTTGTTTTCTGGTGTTGGCGGGGGCTCAGTCGACTATCTTCTCCAGGCTACTGCAATGTCAACTATGTCCTCGTCGTAATCTATACGACAAGGGCATAATTGTTGGCATTAAACCGCAAATCCTTTGGTAGGCATCTTTATAGTCTTCCTGGCATCCTCCAAATCCGGTGACTGCATTTCAAATCCTCACTAAATACTTCGCCATGGATTCTCCAGTTTGCATTGCATTTTCGTCAGAACAAACTCCTTCCTAAGATTATGATGCGTGCACACAGTGACGGTGCTAGGGGTGGATCAGGGCGGGCCAAGTTCCCCCCATTGTTGACCGAGTTTCCGCTACAGGCCTTAATGTTGACTTTGTTGACCTCATTGATGTGCGTAGTGCTGGTGTCCGTGTCGTGTAGACTGGAGCTCTGTCCAGTCAGTCTGAGAGAGGGGTGTTCACTGGTTGATGGGCAAAAACGGTAAGTGCTAGCTCCTCTCAAAGAAACATTCACATTCAGTGGTGGAGAAAAAGTCCACAGTTCCTGGCAGTGTTGATCCATAACTTCGCTCCGCGATCCATAATTATCGCGGAAATTACATGTCCCGAGCATGAATGTTGACATTTTGAGTTTGAGCATCATTTGTTTATGTTTGTGTTTCTATCACTCAAAGTAGAATGGACAAATTCATTTGTGATCAGATTGTTGTAAATGTGACAATTTTTAACCTTGAAATGGTCTTGTCTTTACAGGAACTGGAATGGCGCAACAATCTATTCAACCGACAGTGCAGTACCAGTATACAACGGGGGAACTGGTAAATAATTTAATTCAGTGACTGTTTAGTTAGATACTGCAAAACAACACGTGTTTTGGGCCCTTGACGGTGTTTCGGTGATCAAATGATGTAAATAATTTAGTGTAATGACAATTCTCCTTTGTAGACTGCCCCTTACTGCGTTACCTTTTGTTACAAATGGGATAACCCTTTGCTTGTCGGCATCTTTCATCCATACTCAACATATTCAACTTAACCTTAATTTATGCCAAACTTACATCACGTGCCCCCTCGCACCACCTTCTCTCCCGCACCTGTCTACCCATTTTTTTTTTGCCGCGGCACACTTCAGACGTGTTTTTTATTTGGTGCTACGAAAATTCGGTTGATGGAAAATAAATAAGGCTGTGCCGGTGCCGATACTGGTACCGGGACCGGCTGCCGGTACCACTGGTACCGGTATCGGACCGGGAAAAGTACCAGAATCGGCTTATTTTTTCCAGCATCGGCATTTTCGTACATTAATTTATGACATCTTCTTCCCAACGCTAATAAAAATTAAGCAACTCTTAGATAAATAATCAGCTACGTCTTACTTTGGATTCGCGAACCATATTAACTTTGCATACCGCTAAAAATGCCTCCCGTAACGATTAGGCCTAACAGACTCTCTCTCTCTCTCTTTCTCTCTCTCTGATAAAACACAAGCAGCCAGTTTCTCAAGGTCACGGCAGGACCGCACTTCCAGCTCTCGGCAAAGTGGCTTTTATTATTCCATTAATTAAAAAATTATTTTAGTCAAGTTAATTATGTAATTAAAACCAAAAATTATTCGAATTTCGTATCGAAATGAAATTCTGCTGACAAAAACCAGAAATGAAAGACGCATCGGCGTTGCGTTAGGCCCAGGGATTAAGCTCTCAGTACCCAAATCGCCAAAATGCTAACAATCTTCTCATTTGGCTAATAATTTTCGTTTTTAATTAGCTAAATTGCTAAGGATTTTAATTAAATTCTTCACCTTTAGTCTTTTTGGTGGTTACCGATGAGTTGTTAGTCTCGTAGACTACAGGCACTACAAATTGCTTCCTACACTCGCACTAAACCGTTAGGTGACTGTATTTCATATGTTCCGTTCGATTGTCACTTTATTTTAACCCCAACACCACATGCAAAAAACAGGGACAACAAAGTTTTCGACTGACGTTCTAGAGAGCAAATAGGAATAGAAAGCCTTTCTCCTCCTCCCGCTATTGTAGTTACCTAGGTAAGAGGACAATTAAAATCTGTAAAAATGCCAAACTTTTTTAAGAACAGGTCCTACAGCATTTGAAAACATACAAACCTAATAAGCTAAATAATTTTTTGGGTGGTTGGAGAGGGGATGGATCCAAATAGCGCATCTTTAATTCTTAGCGGTAAATTTGTCGCATGGTTTGTTTGGCTCAAGAAAGTTGGATTTGATACTAAATTTGGCAAGCAGTTAGCCAAATTGCTAAAATAAAACAATTGCCAGCTTAAACCATGGTTAGGCCTAACTTAACATTGTGGTGTCGTTTTTCACTCTCGGTTTCGCAGTTTCCCGTGATAGTTAAGACTTCGGCCGTTGTTTAGCTGCAGATTCCTGTAACATCTTTGGCAAAGAAAATGCATAATGCTACCAAAGACGTCAGGTATTTCGAAATATTTTGTGGTGTGCGACGAAAAAGCAAATGCAAACTGCAACTCCGACGTAGCACGTGGAGTAAATGATTCCCATTCATACGGAGCAAGCACTTTGTGTAACCGTCTAAAACAACTGAATAGATGAAAAAAGGCAATGTTTGTTTTTGTGTCTAAAACAAATTAACTACAGTATGCAAAACTTTTTTTTCTGTAGGCACATGTACCACAAAATGTGCAAAAATTATGAAAAAGGGGGGGAAAAAAGCTTCATCTCTCTATTATCATTTACTTCTTTTTAACGCAGTACCAAAAGTGTTCCAGTTACTCCAAACTAACAAATTTTCGAATGCTTATACTGGCATTCCAACCACCCAAGCATTCTTCCTCAGGCTTGGGCAATGAGACGCATATCATCATCATCAGATGGAATCATCGCGTTCGGTATGGAAGTAGGACAGTTGGTGCGTGTGCGTCTCATTGCCCAAGCCTGAGGAAGAATGCCAGTATAAGCATTCGAAAATTTGCTAGTTTGGAGTAACTGGAACACTTTTGGTACTGCGTTAAAAAGAAGTAAGTGATAATGAACGCAAACCGAAGTAAATCATCCATTCCATCGGTATTTGAATTGACTTCATCTCTCGTCGATTTTTCAACTTTGTTTCCCCGAGAACCATTTTTTTTTTAACTTTGCATGGCCTAACGAGCCTGTAATAAGCTATATTTGTGTACCCAACAACCAGAGACACGCGTTTTCTGCATTTGCAGAATTTTGCAGAATTTCCGCGACTTCATATATTATGTATTTTTAAATTTCCATCAAATAGTTGATGCGTGGGTTACCACAGGAGTTCAATTAACCAACCTTAGTGTCGCGGAATTTGCAGAATCGAGGATTTTTTGCAGAAAATTGCAGAATTGGGGTATTTTTTTACTGAATTGCCAAATTTGGAAAAAAAAATTGATTTAATGCGGCATGGATGTTATTTTAAAATGTGTACCAGGTGAACACATTTTGTAATTTCAAAAAAGTAACTCAACTTGATGCCTCATTTTTCAAAATACCAAAAAGTAATGCATTATGAGTTCACTTTTACACTTAATTTGAGTCGCAGAATTTCAAAAATTGGACGCAGAATCGTTACTTTTTCGCTGCAGAAAGCATTGCGGAAATAGTCATTAACTTTTCGCGGAAAACACGGGTCTCTGGCAACAACCTACTTAGTAAATGTACACAAAATGTTTTAAAGCTCCCCAGTAAACATGCACAAAGTGTATAGATTACATTCAGTGTATTATTAACCGACAAGATTTTTAGTAGCCTAGGTCTACAATATTTTATGTATAGTCTATAAAGTATTTAATACAATATTTTGAAATTGTTTAGCCTAAACTAAGACAGTAAAGTATAGGCCTATAATTTACAGTTAACACTGAAACAAAAAATTAAATGATTTCTTTGAACTATAAGGTGTTCGGCCAATAATTCTTTTGTAAAAGTGTTAGGTAAGGTTTGTTACACCATTAAATTCTTGACATATTGACACGTTCTGTATTATTTATTAAGTTATCTTATTTAATTTTTATTTAATTATTAAATATTTATTATTAATTATTAATTATTATTATTATTATTATTTAATTATTAGGCCGGGAAAAAAAATAAGTTTGGTTCTCGGGCATTTCGAAGGTCGAAAAAGGACCAGGCCACCCGGCTTTTTATTTTATTATTTATTTTCAAAATGCTATGAAAAATGCTCCACATTTTTCTTTAACCTTTTAAGCAGTATGAATGTATATATACGTCCAAAAAAATCATCCCAAACACTGTAACGACGTATATATACGTCGAAGCTTTGAAGGTAAACTATGGGTCGAAAAAAAGCAATTTTCCGCCAAAATATCGAAATGCGAAACGCTGAAATTCCTGACATGATGTGTGTGCATCGATTTCTGTAAAAAAAAAAACGTAGTTACCAATATCTACAATTTTATTAAAAGCACTTTAGTTGAGTGTAGACTCACTAAAAACTGCAAAAATGCCTTTCTCATTCTTTTTTCCTAAGTTAAAAAGCAGAAAATTGGTCATTTTTTATCAGTGGTAGCGGTCGAATTATTTGACTGGGCACTGTCATCTTGTATTAGTTGGAAAGCTGGAATTCCCCTGAATCTAGGCCTCTCAACATAAGTTCTCGATGGCCATTTGGCAGTGCCAATCAGGCGTATTGTAGTAGGCCGTTTCTGGCCGTTTCAGGCTAACTTTCCAAAGCATTTGAAAATCGCGTTCCATTATTGGCTGGTTGGCACCACGTGACCGATTTTGCGTGCTCTCATTGGCTGATGCGCGATTTCAACAGGGACGCCGCCGATCGCTTCTGATTTCACGTGAGCGCTTGACAAGTGTTTTAGTTCGTCATTGCAAATCACAAGAAAGATGCTGTTTAACAGCATTAAAAAATTAAATCAGCAGTCACGATGCAGAACTAAAATGGAAAAGAAGCCTATAAACCTTCACACTATTGTTTATCAGGTGGGAGCAACGATTTTTAGCCTAACTAACGCCGACTTTCGGACGCGTTTTTGTCAACACGGAGATTTTCGATTTTCATTACCGCCCGTAATTAAAAAAAAACAACAGTTCTCCGAAACTATTAAAGCCATTTGTCCGCTTTTTTCCGTGCATTTTAATGAATATCTGTTGCGTGCGTGTGTTTGAAATAATTGTGTCCAATAATTTTTGCAAGAATAAATATTTCGTTAGTGCCTCACTCCACGGGTAACGACGTAAAGACGAATGAAATAAAAAGCGATTGACCCGCATGATTTTTGGGGACCCGCCCGCGCCCGAGAACCGAACAATTTTTTTTTCCCGGCCTTATTTATTATTATTAAATATTTATTACCTTCTTTAATTATTTTATCTTATTAGTTATCTTATCTTAAGTTATTTATTAAGTTATCGGCATATGACCAAAAGTACCGGTACCAGAATCTGAATCGGGTAAACAAGCACCGGTATCGGGAAAAGTGGCTCCGGCACAGCCTTAGAAATAAAGCATTTTTCCAAAGTCTAAAGAAGGTGACAACATTGGTCTGGGTTGAAGACAACACCGTAAGTTGAACGTTAATTGTTCTAAGGAACATGTTAGGCCAGGCAAAAAAATATTGTTTGGTTTACGGGCGAGGTTGCAAATTGAAGCACCAGGCAACCAGGCATTTTATTTTATTTTTTATTTTATTTAACTAACCACATTTCTTTGACATGTACCTGGCTCAAAGCTGAAAGAATATGAATTCAGCCTAAAAAAATATAATATTGTTAAATATGTTATTTATGTCATCTAATATTCAAAGTTATTTAGTTTTTGTTAAATAACTTCTTAGTGGTATGAGCTAGAGGTTTGAAATTGGCACCATTGGGAAGCTTGTTTCGAGGCGGTTAAAATGGTGTACTGGAATGTCAAAAACTGTCAATATTTGGCGAAAATGTGATTTTTAGCGAGTGAACCAAGTTTCAAATAAAAAGTTTTGACCCGCGATAATATAAAGCACCCGCACGTGCCTGTAAACCAAACAATTAACTTTGCATGGCCTTAATTTGAACGTTAAATTTCTTCTATGGAACAAGTCAACTAAAGAGTTAGATTTAAGAGGCTTAGCCGCCTTTCCCCGTGACGAAAAATAGCAAACTGTTGGAGAGCTAAACTAAAATTAGACTGAACAAATTCTTCTAAGGGAAGCTGGGGAACTTTAGGGTTAAATTAGGGTAAAAAGGCTGGTTTAGGTTGGGGGGAAAGCCTAACCACAATTGGGCCTACTAGAGGCCTAAAAGCCAGAAATCCCCCTAACTAGGAGACCTAGCAGGGGTTGAAGAGGACCAATTTCTGATTTTACTATGCTGGCCCCCTTGCTAAAATATGTTTTGGTAACCCCTGACAACTGCGAAATAGCCAGGGTATTATGGGAAATGGAAGCTTCTAGAAGGTTCTAGAAGCAGAAACCGGAAATATAATTACAAAGCATAGATAATGTCCACCTATGTAAGAATAGACACACAAGACTAAGATTGGTCATTGGCCCCAGCAAACATGCAAGTAAACAAGATTTGCGACATACTCCACCACCCACACGAAGCTCTGAAAAATTGCTCCTTGCAAATCTTGTTTCTAAACTTGAAATACATACATCTTGTAACACTCTAACCATGTTGAATTTTTATTGAAACAGTTGTCTGTAAAGCTGAAAGAAAACACATACATCATGAACGCACATGTCGCTACTATGATAGCTGTAAACAAATCCGCTCTCAAATGAACATGAGAAACTACTATATCCCAAGACTACTCTGTCCCAAGACAACTCTCTCAAGACTACTACACAATACCCTCATTCAAGGGACTACAAAATACGATACCCTCATTCAAGGG
>JAHWFP010015871.1:4379-18404 GCA_023313725.1 Lithobius niger | reverse complement strand
CCCCCCCCCCCCCCGATTTGTGAGTTGTAAATCGAGATAGGTGGATTTGAAAATCTCGTGGTGAACTGCATTGTAGATCGTTGGAGTCAACGCCATTGGGAATCGAGTTATAGGGATGAAAAGGAATTTACTTTGACTGTGGTTGCGTTTACGATTACTTGGATTCTCATTGATTGACGTTTATTGGAGTTTACGGATCGATTGAGCACTTAATACTGGAACGAATAATTTTGATTGGATGATTTAAAGGCATAAGCTACTTAAGAATCACAATGATTGGCCTTACCGACTAACGAGTTTTATTGAATAATTAATATTGAGAGTACTGAACGTGTATTGGGAATTAACTTGTAATAAACTAGATTGGTGTTTGGTTAACAAGAGTTTGGTTTTCACTGATTGTTTTCAGTTTGCGGGTAGTAAATTTGATTCGGACCAATCCGAAGTGATTGCAGTGAACCTGATAAATAACAGGGAAAAATAGCCTTCTTACGGAGTGTTTGTGGTAACAAACTACCGAATTTTGGTAAATAAATAAGTAATGGCCGTGTTGTAAGGCCCTAAACCCCCAGCCAAAACAACACAACAAAATAGTAAAGGGCAAAAAAAGAAATTTATATTAAACAAAGGAATTTTAAACCTAGAACGTTCAACATATTTTTGAAACTTTGGCGGCCAACAGAGGGTCCCGATAGACGCCCAGGGAATTAATTACTTAGGCAAACTCAGTTTCATTAGTTTTATGCCACGAAAACACTTTAAAGAGATTAATTATCAAGATACACGTTCGTTTTTTTTTTGTTTTTAAAAAAAAATAAAACCAGGTTTTATAAAAACAAAGCTTCAGCTTTTACATTCATTTGGCGTTAAAAAACGTATATGAGCAAAATTGTATAAAATATAAATTTTGCAAAATTATGTAAAAAAAAAAAAAAAAACAGTATTCCGTAGGAATATCAAAATTGTGTTATAAAATCATTTTTTATTAAACAGAACGCTGCGGCAAAACTTTCCGTTACGTTATAAACGGTAACACGGCAAAATTCTAAAAAACGTAAATTGTAGAAAATTATCTGATTTACGTAGAACGTCCTTGGAAATGTTCAAAATATGCTACAAAACAATATCCAAAAAATTGGCTGTCAAATACAAATTGTTACGTAAAAAATTTGTGAAACAGGTCCTACTTGTGGGGGTTTTGCAAAACCCCTATTGGCCGTTCTAGGGTTAAATCTGGTAAGGGGTGAGAAATAGAGGGAAAAGATAAGCAAGGAAGTTATGAAACAGTGGGGGGGGGGGGGGGCAGAAGCAAGTAGGGAGGTTAAAGCAATTAAAGCGGCAAGGTGGGTTGGGGGTTATGATGAGGCGTAACTTACTTAAAACAATAAAAACTCGTCAACTGACGTACATTACTACCCTGAAACTGACGTAGTTGGAAGGAACAATCTGGCAGCTCGGGAGCTAACCGGCCCAATTATAAAATGGCCCCAGCTCCAGTCGAACGAGAGTAATAATTAGGGAGCGTTTAGGAGGGGGCGGGAGGGTGTTGTAGGGTTGTAAAGGCATCCTAAGTTTGTCAGTTTTAGAGAAAAAAAATTTCAAGTTACCTGAAAGAATGGAATATTCTGGTTGTGGGTTCACGGCAGAGCGGGGAGAAAATGTCTTAATTTTGTGGGTCAAAGATAAATTGGCCCAGTGAACGAAGCGAGCGAGGTAGAATACTCGACTATAAGTATTTGATTGTAAGATCGTCGTGAAACGGGTGTTCGCCATGGTAGCACAGTTGATAGAGCAGCCAGTTAGTGAACGGAACATCGACGGTTCGAATCCCCATACGGTCAGTTTTTTTTTTTTTGTTGACCGTTCTTTCCTTCTTGATAATCTTATCTTATCTTCATTCTTAGATAAACTTATTGGCTCTTTCGGTGCGTCTGGTTGTTTGTGCTGTGTGTTCGGAGACGTCTGGAAGGATAAAAGTTGGTGGGTGTAAACCAGAAATTTACCGACATAATTTTCCCTCTAGCCAAAAAATTATGTAATTTTTCCAACTGATTTGCCGACTGGCCTAAAATTATGTAATTTTACCGACTGAATTGACAACTGGCCAAACGTTGGGGGGGGGGGGACCCCCCCCCGATTGTTGGGCGGTCGGAAATAAGTTGGTGAGACCCCCCCCCTCCCACACCCCCCCCATAAAAACACATCCTTGCGTGTGGTTTGCTCCTCTCTCTACGTATTTCCACTGATCATTTGTCTTTAGCTCTTCTACTGTGCACTGTATTGCTCGCCAAAGTAAGAGCGAAAATAACCAGCGTGTTGACGTTCCCTTCCTTTCAAATCCTTCTTTGCTTCCTTCCCGATTCTCTATTCTTACTGCAGTAATGCTGACAGTCTGCTTCGTTTAAAGCCGCCGCTTTTGTCGACTAAATTACACACCAGTGGCAGAATGTAAACACGAACAATGCAAAACGAAAAACTAAATTATTAAGGTTAAACACATTAAATAATAAATTTAAAATTTACAGAAATCTTTAAAAAAAAATCAGACAGAATTACAGCTAGTATTTCTGTGGGCCCAACCATGCTCTTCAAAAGCAAGCCGACAGCCTTCACAAAGAAAAATCTTGTTTAAAATTCTGACGTTCAAGGTTCGCTTGGTTTTAAGTTTTCAGTCCATCGACTTTTCAATGGCTGATTGTCGGTCGGTATTCCGCTATGTTTTTTTCTATAATTCCTCGCCGAGTCACTCTCAACGAATGGAAAGATCTTGATTTGCCCTCATTTAAAATCTTTGGGTTCACGGTAATGGCTTCATAAATTTTATACGAAACTCAGAAAAGCACATTTAACTAAATCATCTGCCAACTTCTTTGTGGATTCCCTTACTTTCTTTGCCTGGTTTTTTTTTTTTAGCATTTTATTTTCATCCGCTGTGCGTAACCATAGGCGTAGGTTACTTGTGCGTAGGCTTAAAACAGGACACAGTGGCGTAACAAAGTGTCTCTGGGCCCATAGGCAAAATTTATGGTCGGGTCTACCCCCATTTATTGCATTTATTGCCAACCCCAACCCCAACCCAAATATTTGACCTTTCCGACTATCTTGGTCCAATGATACACATACTGTACATTGTTTGGTTTACGTTGCCCGAACAACCAACAACTTTTCAGCCCCAAAATTACTACGTAATGCAAACAAACAATAATGTTTAAAAACATTTGTAAAGAAACATGTCTGTGTGGTATTTTTTTTAGCCTACTTAACTGTAGAATTATGATAAACTTTGCTTAGCTACATTATTGAACTTGTTAAATGGGAACTTGGACTTGCTTATAACATATTGCATTTTGAACCATGACGACATTTAGATATCGTAGTTCGTTCACCAATTGAGGTTCTTAAGGCGATATTTTCGGCATGCTTTTCTCAATGCAAAAATCTCATTGATGTTGTCTATGTCCACATTTCGACGCCTGGAGGGCCCCCGAGTTGCCACTGACAGGACAGTAAGATTTATAAGATATAAATCTGTATTGAAATTGCCCATAAGGCCCATTTGCGAGCAAATCTGATCCTTAAACGTTTTAAGGCAAGTCATGCACGTGTGCTTATTAGGGCTTTTAATACATTTGTTCGCCTCATTTTAGAATACAGCAGTGAAGTATGGAAGCCATTCCTAGTTAAAGATGTGAATAAGATTGAAGCCGTCCAACGCAGGTTGGAACGATTCGTGGAATGAGTGGACTTATACCCATGGGCAAAGACTTGAAATGCTCGGTATCGAAACCTTAGAAGTGTGTCGGATTAAAATTGATCTGAGGTGTTGCTATAGGCTCATTTGGGGCCTTACCCATGAAGGCCCTGATCCTCCCCTTTGTTAAGCTGAAGGAAGGAAGACCTGTTAGGGCACATCCACTTAAAACTGTTTGTGATGCTGCCAGACTTAATTGTAGACAGTAATCTTTTATTCTTAGAGTTGGGCGGATTTGGAACACTTTGCCATGTGAAATTGTGATGGCCCCCTTCGTTGTTGAGTTTTAAAGCTAAGCTTAAGGGGGTGTCTGCAAGTTAATTTTAAAATCTTGTTTTTAAATGTTGAATTTCCTTTGATTAGTAAACACACTGGAAGGATATAAGCGGCCTTGTGCCATCCCTTTCCTTTTCCGAATGGAATAAAGCTGTTATAATTATAAGACAGACATATTCCCACATATAAGCAGGACGGGAAGAACAGGGACGTATACGCTTATGTTCAGCCCAAGTTAAAATTTAAAATAGAAAATACTAAACCAATTAAAATTTTAAATATCGTAAAATATAATCTTAGAATCACAAAAGGAAATGTTTAAGATCCCATGATCGCTCTCAAGACTTAGTAGGGCGCGTTTACGCAGCGACTCGCCTTTGCATTCTCGCAGCTAGAACTCAATCGCGATGGCAAAGGTGACATTGCCATGGTAACAACGCTAAATGGATTAGCTAAATCCGACATCGTTTGAGTAAATACTTGCAGTCTTATAATCCGTGCCAATAATATAAAGAATTCTTTATGACGAAACAATTTTCCCAAACGCTTCCGAACTCACGTTACTTGCTGTTTTCGTTGCGAGGCGGCAGACATAAAACTGCCGCCATATTGGAATTTGAAGTGATTTCTAGCTTCTAGCTGCGAGAATGCAAAAGCGAGTGGTTGCGTAAACGTGCCCTTAAACGCGTGAAGGGAAACTGCACTGATGATATCACGAGGTAAAGCATTCCTCGCATTAACTATTGTAGTACTGAAGAAAAACTCACGGCAGTCGAGTTTTGATTTTTGCGCAACGAGTTTAAAATTATGGCCTCTGGTAGTATACTAGCGTGCCTCACTGTGAATAAATTATCGGGATCCAAAATTGTGAAACCGTGCAAAATGGAAAAAGCCCAGTAAAGCTCAGCTTGGAACCGTCTCAACTCCAAAGAATCTAGACCAACTTTAACAAACGGTCCCGGTATGGGCTACAGTGATTTACAAATCAGGAATATATTTTGTGAAATGCCTCTGTACACTCTCAATACGGTCAATGTCACCTAATTGGTGAAGTGACCAAACCTGGCGCGCATACTCCAAGACCGGCCTTACATACACTGTGTACGCCCGTAGTAAATTACAACGTTTACACGGTTGGATATTGGATGCTTGTAAGTTCTACGACCATTAACCAATCGATCCTTTCACACTCTCATGTACCGAATAAATATGGGTGATATTTCTATTTATAAGGCAGGTAGGTGTGCTGGAAGTCTTTTTCTCACGGGAAATATACGAGAAATACGCATTCAAAATTCGTACACAGAATAACTTGGGTTGGCCCATATACGAATGAAAATCATTCAACAGCCACAAAACGAAAACTATTCCTTCAACGTAACTAGTTTAGGATGGTAGCACATCCGAGGGTAGCGGGACGTCACTGTGTTATATACTGGGCTATACTCTGCATACCTGGCTAATAGGGTACAGTGTAGAAACCTTTTTTTGGAAATCTTCATTAGGAGGCTGTGGAATAGTTGCTCTTGGTCACCATTATCAAACACAAAAATGTCGTCACTCTGGGGGGGGGGGGTCAAGTCTTGAGATGCCCCAAGGAACTTACGGTTTAACATTGAGCGGCAATGGACGGAACGACGAAAAAGGAAAAAAGTTAATTTTTTAAGATTATCTCATTCAATTCTCTCAGAAACTACCCGAACATGCCGTAAAATTAAAAAAGAATTAATTTTTTTCTTAAAGACCGTGAAAATAATTTAGCAGAGAAAATTGGCCAAATGGCCTTTTCGGCAATTTTGGCCCATAACTACTACTTGCACTGTGCACAGAAAATTTTTTTTGGACAATTACGGCTACCTTTCTTAGTAAGTTCTAAGTGTTTCAGATGAGATAATGTTGCAACTAAATTTTAAACAAGACGTTTCATCATTTTTGCTTTTTTCGCCATTCTGCCCATTGCCCTACAATGTTAAACTTGAAGGTCTTTGGGGCACCTAGAGACATGACTGACCCCCAGAGCGATGAAATTTTTTGTGTGTGATAGTGACGTCCAAGACCTACTTTTCCACACTTAGCTAATGAAGAATTCCCGCCCCCCCCCAAAAAAAAAAAAAGATTTCTACATTCCACCCTACTGGCTACTCAAAACCAGCTCAGATTTTTTACGCATATGAGCCGCAACATTATGAAATAAAACGCATTCAGCGCAAGTAACGCTATGAGGCGTTGAGTACCAGCCCGTGTGAGGGTCGGTGGGGAGTTACGGGCAGATCGTTTTTCTGTAAAGGAAAGGTGGGAATACTTCTGTGTGGATGGGTTGTGTGCTGTATTGTAGTTAAGCCATTCGTAATTCGCAACTGACCCCTCTCTGTGTGAGAGCCATCAAATTTTCTCACGGGCTGGTACTCTTCGGCTTCTGGCATTACTTGCTCAAAACATGGTTCATGTGGCTGGAAATATTGCGAGCTTGAGCCTGGAAATGACTGAATACTGCATCACTTTTTGGCAAATGGTTAAGCCGGGTAAACCTTGTTTTTCTTTATCCCAGTTAGGAGCATTCGCAGGTGGGTGTCTAGGGCTGTAGACCTTGTACCCAAGCTCCAGCCAAATATTTAATTAACGAACCAGTTTGCGTTTAACCGTTACAGCGGTCAAATGATTGACGGTAACAGTCAACATGTATACGGTTCTTAAACGTGAGCAAATTATTTCGATGGTGAGACCGCCTCAAGAACGCTCTTTTGGAGTGAAGATTTGCTAATTTAAAATAGTTGAACTTACCTACGTTTTACTAGCGTTCATAAAACTTTAAATAACTTATACTTTAGCTCGGTTTACGCTTAAGCTGGGTTCCCGAGGTTTGAGCAGTGAGTTTGATGGAAAATGACCCGTTTGTTGCCACATGATCCCGCCCGCTCCGTCGTCACGCTTTGTCACAACTTTGAAACGTCGACCCCCCCCCCCCCTCGTTTATTACCAATGAAGAGGGAGACAATTCGGGAAGAAAAATATAAATCTAGTTGTAAACGTAGTCCGATTTTGCCCGAAAAAAATGGTCACGAACGTTTTTTGCTCTTTGCTCCATATGGAAGTAATTTCTTTACTTTGAAAAACAAGATTATGATTGACATGTCACAAATTTAGTGACCACTCCCGCCCCCCCTTCCCCTTGTTCCTACTTGTCGCACTCGCGTAAATTCCCCTCCCCCTTCTTGCGTAATGTCACTTGTGTTCGGCCTCTAATAATTTTTCCAACCCTTCTTGCTCATTGCTCATTTGTGACCTTCGGAAGGGAGTAATCCCTCCTGAACGTCATTGGAGTCGATGGCCACTTACGGTCCGTCACTTGCTCGTTAATGATTGTCACCATCTTCATGGTGTCTGTCATCATTTCTGTCTTCTGCGAGACATGGGATGGGGTGCGTTAATGGGGGCGATACGTCTGTCCTCCTGTCCGGGATATTTAAATTTTTGCAGGAGGTACAAGCGTATGATAAGATCTAGTATATTTGGGGTTCGTTTAACATCTCTGTGATGTGTGGCGCAGTGGCAACCTGGAGCACTGCACTGTAACTGAGGTTGGCATTCGCTCTCCCCCATCCTTCGAGCCCTGCCCCCCCCCCTCCGCCCTGCTTGGTCGCTCTGCTTGGTGGCCCAAGCACACTTTTACCTTACGATATGTATAAAGTAGCTTTTCAGAAAGTGTTACTAGTGTAGTATAGTATGTTTCGGCCAGTGAGCTTAGAGCTTTTTAAAGGCCAATTGGCAGAATTAAAGTGGAAGGAACCACCAACGTATTAGTAGAAAAACCCGTACATGTACACTTCCCTTTACCAGGATCGAACCCAATCCGGTTCTGTAAGAAGCAAGGGTATAGTACAACCGGGACCAAGATGCCTATCGAATCTGACGCCCCAGTGCTCGCGGCTGCCCGTGAACCCAAACCGTAGCGCTTCCAAAGCTGAAGCTGAAGTGCTTCAGATGTGTGTTTCGTGTGTTTTCTGAAGTTTTCAGGTGCGCGCTGGCGACGGCACCTTTAAATTTTTAAGTTCGACGAACGAATTCTGTGAAAGCTGTTCAAAGTTTGGCTTAAAAAAGTAATAATTATTGACCTGAACCTCCTTGGGATTCATCACAAGTGCAGCCTTTCTTCATCAGCACCATCCTTGTACACTTTTTTTTTTCCTGTTTCTCTCTCTCTCTCTTCGTCCGTTCTTCTTGTTCTTCTTCTTCACAAGTCTGGCGTAATTCCAAATTTGCGAAAAGCAGTAATAATGCTGACATCGACACTTTTGTTACGAACAGATAATACTTTCCGTTGGTTTCTGCAGAATGAGGGGGGGCCCCCCCCCCCCCCCCCCCCCCCCCCCGGGGGGGGGTGAGGGGCCCGTGAACGAGAATCGCGCTAAAGACGAACCACACGATGCAAAACACACACAAGAACATTCAACAAAAATCCCATACGTATTCAGAAGAACACGCCTGACATTCGACGACATGCTAGAAAGGATCTCACAATACGGCAGCCGTCAACGCTTGTGAATTTGAAGCTAGCTGCAAAGAGTGGTGTCATTACTACCAAGCACAATGCGTTCAGCGGCGGAAAAGAAACGAGGTGCGACCCCTTGCCGACGGCGGGTGAGCTGTATTTGGTCGCTTCTGACGTTCAGCTCCTATACGTCGCGGAGGATTCAGGGGTTCCCCCAGAGGCGTAACGTGAGGTGCGTCTCCTTATTGCCTTTTTTTTGGGGGGGGGGGGGGGGAGAAAGGGCCACCCAAGGACAATGCCAATAGCTAACAAATGAATATCAACGTTATCATGAACCGATATTTCTGTTGGGCCCCACTCCCACACACACATACAAAAACATCTTCCTCCACAGGGGCTCGTCGTCCTTCGCTCGCGCGCCGCATGGATGCAGGCTGTATATATATATATATAGAGCAGTGACATTTGCCGCCATATTAGCACCAGTATGGGTTTTGGAGGGCATAACAACAAGGTGCAATACATAAAAATGGAGGAAAAAACAACGGAAGAGCGGATTTCTTAGGCTTAAAATAACATTGTTTTCTCCAACAACAAAAATCGCGCGTTTTAGGTCTAAGAAATCACTCTTCACAGCATCGGCTTCAGTACGACGCCCTTCTGTTTCTTTCTGCAGTGCCCCTTGTAGCTAACCCATTAAGGCTCCAGCATAGAGTTATATACAATAATACTACGTCGTGTCACTGCTCTATAATCGAGGTACATGCCCCGCCATTACCGGAAGTTAGGCTGGGATACGAAAGACTAAAAAGCTTCTCATATCGCTCTAGACAAAATACTGGTACAAATAATTAATGACGTGAAACGTGAGGCAAATTAACAATAAAGACATTCAGCGCGATTTCCAGTGATTATAATAGTGATTATAAAAAAAAAAAAACCGGATTGTTCTACGTTATGACTTCAGGCTGGTTTCACCCCCTTTCATTATATGTATATAACGACGTAGTATTATTGTATATAACTCTATGCTGAAGCCTTAATGGGTTAGCTGCAAGGGGCACCGCAGAGAGAAACAGAAGGGCGTCATACTGAAGCCGATGCTGTGAAGAGTGATTTCTTAGACCTAAAACGCGCGAATTTTGTTGTAGGAGAAAACAACGTTATTTTAAGCCTAAGAAATCCGCTCTTCCGTTGTTTTTCCCTCCATTTTTATGTCGTGCACCTTGTAGTTATGTCCTCCAAAACCCATACTGGTGCCAATCTGGTGCCAATATGGCGGCAAATGTCACTGCTCTATATAGTCCGTATCGATGTGGGACGCGAGCGACGGACGACAAGCCCCAGTGTCCTCCTCTTTCTTTCTTCACTCCTTCAAGACATGAAGTGCTTGGAAAGCGTGCCTTTAATTATCTTGTACTTTTGATTCGGCAGTGTCAATTGGGCAGTGACACAACGTAGTATTATTGTATATAACTCTATGCTGGAGCCAGAAACTGGGATAGCTGCAAGGGTCACTGGAGGGGGAAAAGAAGGGCGTCTTACTGCAGACAATGCTGTTAAGAGTGGATTTCTTAGGCCTATAATGCACGATTTTTATCGATTTGTCGGCAGTTGCTGACATTTTTAAGTAAGTGGAATCTTTATTTTCCAGTTACACCCTAGCAGCCTAAGGGAATGGAGAAAACAACGGTTTTTTTAAGCCTATGAAATCCGCTCTCAAAGCACTGCCTTGACTAGAACTGTGCCGTTGTTTAACCCTCCATTTTAATCTAGTGCCATCTTGCTGCTATCGCTCTTGTAGCCACTATGACGTCATATGACGCTGCTATGTATGGCTCAGCGATAGGTTTCGAACTGATAGAGGATTCAGCTCCCCGATTAGACAGTCTGGCGTTAAAGTCCAAAAGGCAACGAAAATTGGTTTACATCTGTACATATTTATCACTGACACTGACCGAGACTGTTTGGTTTCACGTACTGTAGTTCCGTGGGCACCCTTTTGCATTAGGCTCGATGCGGAATAGGCTACGCATCCCAAAATTGTTACCCGAAAAATGGCAACACACGAAAGCTTTGGTAATAAACCACCAATAGTTAGAGGGCAACTATATTATGCATATAGCTGCAACGACTTATCGGCGCGAAGTCAGTAATGATCAAAGAACGAAACGATCCTTGGCTGTGACAAGAACGGGGAATATGCTTCTTTCCGGGTTACAACATTACTTCCGGTCAAGGCCACACGCAACCACAGGAGGCAGCCATGATGAGGCAAGTGACGTAACAAATAACCGCCTGCGGTTTGCACTGGGAGCTAATGACTAAAAACCACGGAGACCTTTGAAGGTCGCCAAACAGCTATTTAAAGGTCTTTGTAACCAGGTGATTCCAACAAACCAATCATTATCATCAATAAAGTATTGCTGACAAGAAAATTGATTAGCAACAATTTCAGCTAATCGGAGCGCTGCAGGAAAGCGCCTCTATCTATAAAATGCAACTTAAATGGGGCATGCTTGAAAAACGAAACTAAAAAAAAAGATTAAATAAATGAACACAAGATTTACTTTTTTAAAAAACTAAAGTACGCGTTTTTTTAAATTTTTTTATTTTTATTTTTTATAGGAAACGGGTTTTAGCCTTTACTGGCGGAGTGGACTGAAATATCAAGCTTCTAAGAGGTGGCATGGCTGGTTCGATTTGGACTACTAAGAATAACTTGTGTACTAAAACTCATGCTTTTAGCTTTATGTGCTTGATTTTGTTGGTTAACAATTGTACTATTCATGATTCTAAATTTACAACGGTGAGTGTTAGAAATAAATTCCAAACACTGTAATTTCTTCCATAATGTATTAGACGATTTGGGTAAATTCTAGCACAGCAGCAGCAATACTTGTGGGGGTATTAACCTACGTACCAAATTATATTCCAATCCGACTTTTTCGTTTGAGCTAGAAGTGTAACCAACCAACGTTTTGGGATTTGGTGTCCTATAGCGTCAAGGGCTGGATTACGGGCGGAATTATAACTTATGGAAGAATTGCAAGTAGAAGTTACGGCTATTGATGTGTATTTGTTCAGGAATTTGATTTCAAATTACACTCGCCTGCCACTGCCTAATCTGCTATAATGCAGCTAATGAGATGGGGATGAATACAAGTGATGTATTGGGGGCATGCTGACTGAAATTGGGACTAGTGAAGGAAAAGGGGTGGAATAATTTCTAATAAAAGTATCAAAAACAACTTACTTATAGTTGGATGGCTGGGAATGGAATGACAGTTTTGGTGTGGGGATGCCAAGCCAAGGCATTGTTAAAGAGGGTGCTATGCTATACATTGTTGTAGGCATGGTGAGTTCATGGTTACAATAAAGGAATTGTAAAATACAATTGTTGCTGAATAATACATTATACAATTTTTGTTCTTTGGAGGGAAGACAAACTGAGAAATAGATCCGGATAGCAAGGCTCTTTGGGAAGTAATGCATGGTCGTCGAGTTAACTGACGAGAGACTTAGCATATCTCAAGATCTATCCCTACAGTCCGTTGTAGGCTACGCTACGCTCCACCAATTAACATTTTGTTGTTGTTTTTTTTTTTCGATAGCAAAGACCAATTGTAACCAGAGGGCACTGTTTTCAGCTTTAGCTCCACTTGCACAGCCGCCAGTCACATTTTTGCGATCGCTTCCTTGCAGTACTCTGATTCGCTGTTTGGGTAGATTTGGCGGGGATAGCGTTCGTGACGTTTTTTTTTTCGTGGTGGGGGGGAGGGGAATTAATTTTTTTTCTTTTATGGAGCTTCCCTAAACATGCGAAAAAATAAAGCGTAAAACAAACATTTTGAAATCGGGTTTTCGCAGGCATGAACCATGACCGAATGTCCAAGGTTTTAGTCTGAATTGTGGACCCAACATCGAATAAAATAAAGTGCGCTACGAAAAAATGAATAATGATGTAAAAAAAAAATTATATAAAAAAATTCAGTTTAGTGAGTCAAATCATTCATTGTACATCATCAGTCTTTTTTTTTTAATGATCTCATTCATATTACAGGGTCATTTTTGTTTTTTTTTGCGTTTATTTAACTGCCAGATACGTTGCTTTCCTTGCGTTGTTAAAAGCCAGTTAAACAAGCCTACATTATGTGCGCGGCGTATCTTGAGTCCTGGAGGGGCCGACTTTAATCGGCGGCCGCCATTGTTTTTGTAACTATTTTGGATATCAACAAGGCACTCTGCTACCAAAAACATATAATCGATTATTTGTGTTGTTTCTGGGGAGACCTCAAGATATGCCACGGACACTATAACAACGTGCAATTAAAATAAACAATTGACCAATATCAATAAAAAGCAATCGTTACTGACGATCATGGTCAGTGTGACAGTATTCCTTACCTGGTGTTAATCTGTCGTATACGTAAGATGTAGGTTAGCTGGATTTCCCATATTACTGCTGGGCAATTTTTGTCTGAACAGTAGCCTATCGTTTGTCTACAGCCAGCGTAGTGCTGGAAAACGGGCTGTTGTTAGATACAGAACGGCATGTTTAATACCCAATTTAAAAAAAAAGAAAAAAAACATTTTTCGCAATTTGATGCGCACGGAATTTTTTTATTTTTTATTTATTCAACAATAAATAAGAGTGACGCGGTCCGTAATTAATGACGCGGGCGCTTATGAGAAACAAAGTCATTTTTTTTTATTTTTTGGGGCCGAAGTATTGTGGTCAAATATTCAAACATCATAGAAATACCTCCCTCAAGAATTGGAAATCCAACGAACGACGTGGTTAATGGCGGCAGGGTTCACAGTTTCACCCTTTTCCCGGTGGTCAAACAATTAGGTGATAGCCATGGTTACGACATTTGACTCCGATGCCTGCTCATAAACGAGTTGAGCTTGGTTCCCAATACTTAGCGGTGATGACGTTGAAATGCGATGACGCAAGGGTAAGCAGAGATTATAACGAGCACCAAAAACCACCAAACGACAAATATCAAGCATGATACCACGTTTATTCTAAATCGGTGGTGATGCCACAAGAAAACAACTTGTCTCCCCCCCCCCCCCCCCCGCTCCCCCAAAACACTCTAACATTTTTTTTTACCATGCCCGACCAGTTAACCCTGTACAATTTCAAGTGTACAGTTAAATGAAACATTTCTAGGGAAAAGTAGTACCACTGTATAAACTACGAATGCTAATGAAAAAAAAAGCAGACTTGGAAATTGTTAACTATCAGCACTAGTAAGTTTGCAAAATCAATAATTTTTTACCTTTTAGCACGCAATTGGTATAAGGCCGCAAAAAATTAGTTAAAGGGCAATTCATCCATTTTGACATGCATGTTTATCTTTTGGATCACAATAACTAAACACAAGAATTGCGGTAAGAATACGTTACTTACGTCCGATATAACAATTTAATTACTGCATCACCAAAACACGACACGGAGATCGCCATTGTTTTGCTGGAACGCTCAGAAATTAATGCCGAC
>JAHWFP010015870.1:36747-65851 GCA_023313725.1 Lithobius niger | reverse complement strand
TTCTTGTGTTTAGTTATTGTGTAAATGATCCAAAAGTAAAGCATGCATGTCAAAATGGATGTAATTGCCCTTTAAAAAGAAAAGGTTTTACAATGTTAGCTTTTGATGTTGTGAAGGGCATGGACCTGTTGACTCGAATTCTATCTTCATGAATAATGAATCTCTGTCCAAAAGAGGTTTAAAGAATACTTCTTTGAATGTTTTTAAGAAAATACTTTAAGCAGGGATCCCGCCGGTGTGAAAAATTGTGAAAAAAGTGAAAATTTGCCAGTGGTAAAAAAAAAGGTGAAAAATGTGAAAAATACGAGCGTTGGTGTGAAAAAAGACAAAACGCGCAAACGAGGCAAAAACAATCAAATTTTCCGCCCTAATTTTGGTTCCGGGATACGTAGGCATGTCTGCATGTAGTTAGAACACGAAAAAAAATTTGGTTGGTTTGCAGGCGGATCGCTTTAAATTCTCGTTTGCTCTCTCGAGTGAAATTAATAGAGAAATCACAATGGTTACTGGAAAAGAAAAGTTATAAAAAATTAAAAATTAAAATAGATTTTACAAACACAAAAATGTGCTGTAAGGGCAAGGAAAGGATGACTTACCATCCAGTCGCACCGTGGCCTGTGCGTTAAAGGCCAGACAATAGTCGAAAAGTTAAAAACACTTTTAAAAAATGAGACATTGATCACGTTTAATTTTCTTTTAAAATTCTTTTTAAAGAATTGTGAAACTGGTGTGGTATGTGAAAACAAAGAAATGGTGATACAAAAATGGATAGTAGGCGTGTGGAAAATGTGGGGGGAGGGGGGATGGAAATGAAAAGCAGGTCTGTGAAAAATGTGGAAAAAATTAAAATCGGGTATGTGAAAAATGTGAAAAAATGTGAAAAAACTGGTACTCCTGGCAGCACCCCGATATATTTAAATCATGGCTCGTTTTCCACAATATTGGGAACCAGTCGTGCGAAATATTTTTTAATTAGTCCAGAGGAAATCATCTACACTTAATCTAAAAAAGCATTTGGATGAGAGGGGGGGGGGTCATCGAAAATTTGGAGGTCACAATTTTCTATTCCTCAAGAAACTAAAATAAAATCGTAATATATATTTCAGGCGTCGTACAAATTGTCATTTTCGTATCTAGGCAGTTTGAGAACAGTTATCTGTTCTAGGCTACAATTCTACTTTTAGCAAATTCAAACCTTGCCTAACATACTCCTACGTTGCCGACAATGACTGCAGCTGTAGTGCGGCCTTAAACATACCTAGCCAATCACTAAGCGTTATAGTATGTATGTTCCCAACTTTCGTAAATTATGGATATCCACTAAAGTTACGCAACTGGTGGCTTGACTTTTAACAGTCAATTAGCATTAATTGTAACTCTATAACAGTCCTTCTCTGGACCATCAAATAATTTCGTAATTTTAGAAGTGACACAACTTCACATTTACTGCCGTGCTAACTTATGTAATAGCAAGGTCTGATGGAGGTAAGTTATATTTCATTGTCCAGTGATTGTGTTGTGTAATGCGTGATTATTACTGGCCAATTTATCAGTAATAATAAACTGTTATTATTACCGGTTGTGTATTAACCTGTCATTAATACACTAAAAGAAAATTTTCAGGGAAAATAAACGCTAAAAAATGAGTAATCGCAGTAACAAAATGCGCTAAAATCGATTTTTACTTAAAAATATTATTTGGAAAACGACCATTATTCCAGTGCTAAGACGAAGAACATTTCCGTGTCCTCTATAAATTACTTCCCTCGGCCCCCCCCCCCCCCCTCCCCAGATAGCCTTTGACGCGGACAGCGCGTTGGATGTAATTCTATTCTTGCTTCTAGTTTGTTATTGTATTTACACTTGATTATGACAAATTCAATAAAAATTCAACTCCCATGCTCCAAATAGAATTTTAGGAGATTTCGGCTGTACAGGTACAGGATCAAAAAAAAAAGCCCCCATTTTCAGTTCTTTTCGAAAGAAAATGGAGAAAAGGTAAGAACATTTTTCAGGTCGTCTCGTTTGAAAGTGGGCCGTCCTACATAATACTGGATGGATGTGCAATATCAAGTTTAGTCTTCTGTACAGCCGTACCGGCTGAGAAGACTATTGCAACGACTTTGTCCGTCCGTCACTTTTTTCAACTTCGTTACGGTACCAGAGAGACGCCCACTGCTTACAACGTTAGATTCAGTGTCAAAAGTTAGTTAAATAACATGGTAAATTAAAACATCGTTACTTCCTTATAGCTAATAGACTTCTTCGACGTAACTAAATTAAATAATAACATTTCATCGTCGAATTGAAATCCTAAGGATTTGTGTTAACGCTGCCATAAAAACAAAAAGATTTTACTTCGTTTAAAAGAGTCTTGTCGCATTGTTGCATGAATGATTAGGCTTACGGTCGTACCAAATTCTCCATTCGGCGTATCTGCTACTTACGAAACTAAAACTGCCGTTAAAAAAATTAGGCCTAAAAATTAAAATTAGGTCTAAAATCACGTTACCATGGCAACGTCAAGTTGCTACGAGTCGCTGCTGACTTTCTCAACAGCGTTTCTCCTGTCCCTTCCCTACTACCACTGATCTATATAGGCTACGTTGCGCATTACGTTGTAACACTGTGACTGTGTGCCCGGAGGCATACCGTGTTGCAAAAATGAATAGACTTCCTGTTATCAATCCAAATTTCCGTTAGTTGCTGCTTACGAAAGTAGCATTGTAAATTAGGCCTAAAAGCTGACAATTACGCCTAAAATGTAAAATAAGTTTAAAAGCTAACATTTTTAACGGGCAATTCTGATGGTTACTGCTTTTAGATTGTATAGATGTATAATAGAGATAGCTGTTGCAATGCGTGATAGAGAAGTGTGCTTCACTATTGGTAGTGGCAAAACTGGCCTGAAGACCGGATGCGACTAGGTAGTCGCATTAGCCGCTTGTTTACAAATACAATTAGTATGTTCAGCTTGTATGCACATCGCAGACAAACGTCAAGGATGGGTGAAAGAATTCGGTGCCGAATGGCAATTAAGTTGTTGTCCCTGCCTGTCGACCTGGCATCACGTGGACCAAACACACAACTGCATTTAGAATTAAAAAACTTATATAATTAAGATCATTTTTTTTTTTGGTTTGCTCGCAGTGGGAATCTCGATAATCCTTATTCTATTGAAGTGTGCAGTGGGAAATCTCGGATGCTTGGACGACGACGCTAATGGGGGTGTTATTCAACAATAATTGGCAGATGTAGTTACGTCACAGTATTTTCCTGCAAACCATATACGGTTTTTGTAGAGCCCTAGTGCTCAATGAATAAAATTAATTATACAGTTTTTCTGCAGTTTCAGTGCAATCCAAAATGCACTTATTTTTCCCCGCAGTTAACTCCAGCATTAGAGTTAGTTTATCAAACTTCACACATTACCTGCAGTATTTTTGCAGTTTGCTTGCGGTTGCCATCGCATCTTCAGCTAATCTTCAGTTTCAGTCCATTCTGAATTTGTTTTCTGCAATTCATTTTCAGCAGTTAGCTCATTTTACAGAGATACTTCAGCTGATGTGCCCTTTTTCTAATATTCAGTTTAATTGGTTGTACCATTCCGGAGTTACTGGGCTCTGAACGAGAAGTTTTATTGTTGTATTTGTTTTACATATTGTTAGATGACCAACAGTACCATTCAGGTAACGCTTTTGGATACGTCTAACAATGCTCTGTACAGGCTACATAATTTGTACAGGTAGGTTAATGCCTAAATAATAAATAGAACGTAATTCCAGATCGGCTAGGTTTGAATTTGTACTTATTCAGGTAATTACTATAAACCAAACACTGTAATTTCAAGGGTTCACTGCAGACTTGTTAAATTCAAACATCTTTACTTCCTCCTTAGACATAACGCAATTTACAAAAAATAAACATTTAACAATCCGCACATGAATCGAGAAGTTGTCCAACAAGACAGTTCGTGCATAGAGTCCTGTCCTTGTTGCGTTCTTGTTGGGAAAGACCTCCTTTCGCGCCAAACCATCTTCATTATAAGGGCTCGTTGCCGCTACAATATGGAAACACTTTCCGTAAAGGGAACGCACGTGTCTCGCACGTGGAAATTGTAGCTAAAGACCCGCATACCACACTTGGCAAATGTTTCTTTGAAGCGTTCGAATAGAACGACCTAATTAGTCCTAATTACAGTCATTAGGTAATAAAGGCCAAGTCAGCAAGCAAGAGATGGCAACTTTACAACACAATGATTTAGAAGCAAAAATCTCGCAAAAGTTCCAGCCATTGAACGTGTCTGTGACATCAAAACGAGCCAATTTTCTACTCCTCAGACACAACACAACTTTAAAACTTGGCGCATTGCTACGTTTTTTTAGTTGAATGGTTCAACTAGGTCATATTTTTTCGAATAAATATACATGCAGTACATTTATCGAAATGATGTTACACGTTAGCTGTCAGTGGAGCGTATGTGACATAGTATGGTTTCCGAACCCTTCCTGACGCTCCGAAAATCGGAGCCTCCAAGATTTATTACTGAGTTTTAGCAGTTTGCAAACGGTTTTTAATCGAGAGCAGATCATCAGATTGTTTCTACGTTATCTATTTCAACTAGTTGAAACAATAATGAAACAGCAACCATACAATGAACTAGCGCATATCGTGATTCTGGTTGTGGGTCTTGGGTCGTCCAAATGAAAGGTTTGCAATGCGCCAAGTTTTCAAGTTGCGTTATAATATGTCTGATGAGTGAAAAGTTGGCACCGGTTTTTGATATCACAGACGTTCAATGGATAAAACTTTGCGAGTTTTTTTGCTTACAACTTATCGTTTTTGGTTTGGATACGATGATAGCTACGCCTAACTTGATTTCTTTTGTACCTACGATGTTCTGCATTCTTTACATTTTTGGTTTTTGCTGAAGCTTTACTTCTGAACTTTAAAACATTTTCAGTGTTGTATTTTGTGTAGATATCAGTTCTTTTGGTAAATGATACGATTTTATGATTTTGTAGATTTTCTAATCCAATACTTTATTTAAAAGCAAACTAGGAATAACTTCCAGAAAGGAGGTAAATATTAATTCTACAGAATTAAACATTTCAGATAAATAATTCAATGTTGCTTGTTGATGGCTCTGGCTGATTTTGTTAATTTTGCAGTAACAATGCAACTTATATTTAATATGCAGGAGTTCCGCAAGCCAGATATATGCTGCAACAGTAGTAATGTGATGACTTCTTTACGTTTTGAGCTGCCAGGTTTTGTTGACGCATTACAGTTGGCACTGATTCTTGTTTAGTTATCAGTTCTTTGTGTAAGTGGTATTGTGATTTTATGATTGTTTTTTTTCTCTAGTCGAATAATTTCTTTTAATGCAAACTAAACATAACTACTTACTTACTTTTCCAAAGAGTATTAATTCTACACATTTCAGATAATAATTCTCATGTTGTTTGTTGACTGTTTGTTGATAGGTCTGGCAGATTTTGAGCAATAACATTAACAATGCAACTTATTAGTTGGTATGGGCGTGTTTCTTAACTAGAGGGAAGAGTGAGATGGATTCCTCTAAGCCACGCCCCTCAACGTCACCAAAACCGATCAGTTTAGAAACACCACTGCCTCACTTGTCGTTCTCAACATTAGAAAAATTAGCAATAATCGCTGCCACATTTATTTTCAGCAAGAGAAATGTTATTAAGAACATAATACAAATGGTTATTAATCTATGTTTAATTGGAATTTGTTTCTAGATTTAGACATTTTCTATATCTCACTTCCTACAGTTTAGAAACACCACCATCTCAGCTACTAATTCGTGATGGCAGCCATGTTGGATCAGTGAGTGAGTGAGAAAACACTTGCCTCACTTTCCTCAGCAACATCTTATCTCCATGACGTCACGTTGGAGGAGTTTGGATCAGTCTCCTCGAGTTAAGAAACAGTTTTCTCACTTCCCTCAGACATCCCTCTAGTTTAGAAACAGCACCAATGGCGTAGTTAGGCTAATTAGCAACCGTCTGTCTGGACACAGTCTATTGTTGTTCCAGTGTTTGAAAAGGGATTTAGTGCACGCCGAGTGTTTGTGTGTGGTACACTGTAGGAGTTTGCTCTGTCTGGGATAGGGGTCTGGTTAGTTTTGTTTGGTGTAGACATGTGCAGTGGTGTGTTTTGCATTGTCCTTTCTGTACGGCGTTTTGCCAAGGCCTCGAATAAACAAAGGGAAAAGAAATGCTTCGGCCTCAAAAAACCATCGCCCAATTGAGTTTTAAATGCTATCCCGTGTAAGTTAGTGGAATCCATCATAAGAAATAATTTTATATTATTTTTTATGGATGAGAAACTCGTACATGAAGACTAATTTCGCTTTTTGCCAAACAGGTCCACAACAATCCAACTACTCTGGCATTTGACTTGTGGACCACTCACCTGGCACCTTTTGATGTAATTTATTTTGACTTTCAGATAGCCTTTGAGTCGATTGTGCACGAAAAATTATAGTACAAACTCTCACGAATGGAAGTGGGAGGTAACCTGTTGCAGTGGATAAAGGCATTTATTACTGGCCGTACACAACGGCTGAGAATCGATGACACTCTGACTCGCTCCAAGTAATAAGCAGAGTTCCTCAGGGATCTGTACTGGGCTCAGTGTTGCTCGTAATTTACTTAAGCGTCCTAACAATCTACACCGAACCCGCAAAATTGTTTGAGGCGAAAGCTTGCAGACGCCTTTAAACTTAGATTCGAAATTGTGAGCCACAAAAACTGTGTTAACGTAATAAATGGGATAAATTCCGTTTACAAATGGTCGATGGAATGGCAATTGCCTATTTCGTTTGCCAAATGCTGTTGCTTCCATATAGACCAAACAAATCCAACTATAGAGTATAAGCTGTCAAATACAGTATTATTACGTGACTAACTAAAGATCTGGGTGCTGGTTTTCCCAGGATTTGAAATTGACAACCCAGTGTAGAAAAATTGCCACAAACGCTTTATGCCGTTTGCCTATTGTGAGATGATGTTTTACTTTCGCAAATGTAGCGATTTGTGTGTGGGTTTTTAAGGTCTTTGTGAGACCACTTTTGAAATACGCGAGCCCGGCCTGGTCACCACATCTGCTGCAGAACATTGACCTCCTGGAATCGGTCAACAGTTTCACATGTAGCCTGTCGGGATTTCGTTATCTTCCCCCGGAGATCATTTGCGGAGGGTAGGTCTGATGCCACTTGAACTTCGGAGGCTGAAATCAGATTGTTCATTGTCTTTTTTCGGTGGCCTAACATTTTTAATTCAATACTTACCATTCAACTCGTGGTCATCTACTCAAGCCACGAGGCGGGACATCGAGACTTGCGTGTATATGAAATTTTTTTGCGAAGATGGTGGCCGCACCTTGGAACTCGCTTTCTGATGTTGCTGATGGTGCAGTCTCAGTGGGAGCCTTTAAATTAGCCCTTGACAAAGTCCCTCTTATAGAGTTCAATTCTAAATTGTGTTGGAACGGTGTCAGTTGGCTCATTGCCCTTCCATAGTCCATACCATCTTTTCATGATGGTTAAAGCGTTTATTAATATTAATGATACCTGCCGTCTGGTTAACCGATCAATGCTGAACATGCGCCCGCGAAAACGCAACCAACACAATGCTTTTAACAATACCGAACAATACAAAATTTTCGACCATAAATTTGGTAAAAAAAATTAAGGCCTAATTCAAGGTACCTCTGTAAAGTTTCTGATCTTGCTAACGTTCATTTGGTTAAGACGGCATTTGAAACACGCTAAGGAGCCAGCCATCACTATAGTTCCAAGCAGTGACAACCCAATTTGCGAAGAAGTGTAGCCTACAGTTCTTTTTGGATTCTCCCACCACAAGCTTCAACGGATGGCCGCGCGTACGACCATCACCTCCAACTTCTAACAACATTTCTGGGTCAAAGTCAATCAGGTGGTTCGAGAAAGAAAAAAGTTATGGCACGGGCAGCATGTAATCGACGTTTCTAACGGTTCCAGGTTAGCCAGTTCTAATCTCTTGGATACGAGAGCTTTCCACACGCAGGAAGGGATTTTGTACATCGTCTCTGAACAGATTCCACTCGGCCAATATCGCCAAATAAGTACGGGACCAAACAGGGCTGGCATAACAGGGCTTGCTGCCATCTGCTGACAAAATCGGAAATGTACACACTATCCATATTTCATATTATTGTTGTAAAATTTGCCTAAAACTGGCATCCTTTTTTTTGTTTACAAAAGGCAAGAACATCAATAAAAGCAAACGAGCGGCTGCAGCGCCTGCCTAGTCGCACCGGTTTTCTGTTTAGTTCCTCCCCTTTCACTCTTGAGGCGCACACCTCTATCATGCACCAACCTCTACTATACTAATCTAAAAGCAACAACCAAGAAAACTGCCGGTTAAAAATGTGTTAGCTTTTAGGCCTATTTTACAATTTAGGCGTAATTTTCAGCTTTTAGCCCTATTTTTTTTTAGTTTTAATTTCGTAAGCAGCAGCTAACGGAGATTTGGATTGTATAGTAAGCATATTCATTTTTGCAACACGATGCGCCTTCGGGCTAACAATTACAGTGTTACAACATAACGTGCAAAGTAGCCTACATAGATCAGTGGTAATAGGGAAGTAACGAGAGAGACGCTGTTGGTGAAGCCAACAGTGGCTCTTAGCAACTTGACATTGCTGTGGTGACATGATTTTAGGCCTAATTTTCATTTTTTACGCCTAATTTTCTAAAATGCAGTTTTAATTTCGTAATTAGCAGATAGGCCTAATGGAGAATTTGGTTCGACGCTATGCCTAGTCATTCATGCAACAATACGACGAGACTATTTTAAACGAAGCTAAAACCCATTTGTTTTTGTTGCGTGTCATCTTATGATATCAATTCAACGATCAAACGTTATTATTTAATTTAGTTACGTCGAAGAAGTCTATTAGCTACAAGGAAGTAACGATGTTTTAATTTGCCATGTTATTTAACTAATTTTTCACACTGAATCGAACGTTGTAAACAGTGGTCGTCAATTCTGGTACCGTTGCGTAGTTGAAAAAAGCGACGGACGGACAAAGTCGCTGCAATAGTTTTCTAAGCCGGTACGGCATACAGAAGACTATAAAATGCGTATCGGACAGATTTGGAAGTTCTTGAATGCGAGTGATGTAATTTATGCGAGCCTCTGTTCTTTTATTCTATACCGACAAAAGAAAATGTACAAAACCTCTGTAATGTCAGTGGTTAGCCACACCTTTTTTTCTACGGTGCCAGGCCTCTACTCTTGGCAGTGTAAAGGACTAAAGTGGCCTCATTTACCGTTATACGGCAGGTTAATCCGAATCAGCTTGATCGTCTTAATTATACTAAATTTTAAGTAAACAAGTATTTTGATTTACCGCTGTAGCGTAGCACTGTACACACTGCTGCCAGCCAGTTAAAATTGCCGTTTAGGGGCGTGTTGACGATACAGGAAAACGGGAACTTTTCCTTACGGTGTATCAAGCGAGGACCTATAGTAGGCCTGTCAAAGACAGTCCCGTTCCATAGTTCCCTTTAGAAGTTTTGTTGAACAATTACGACTTCGGCCTATGGCAGAATCAAAACATGAGCGTCATAGCAAGACTTGTTGTTTTTGTGAACTTAGCTGAAACTACAGGGCTGTGCACGAAGCGCAATCCTACAAAAATGTTTTGCCATATGCAAATGTGTACATCTTTCTTTTCCCTCCCCAATTCCTAACCCAGCTGAAGATGAGATTCAGGTAGTGACCGAGTGTGTCAGGCATAAAGAGCAGTATAAGTAAAGGAAAATTAACCCAAAATAGTGCACAAAAATATACTGCACTACGTTTCGGAGTAGTCTGCACCCCGTTCTCAAGTGCATATAACAAAACTCTAACATAGAACATGTTTATGTCAAGATCTGCATATTAATTTTGTCAAGTTGAGTGAGTGGGGAGGATTGGGGTGGGAGGAGGACAGAAGGTTGGTTGGTGAAATAAAATGATTATAGGGTTTCTAGGTTAATCCAAGATCTTAGCCGATTTCTTGGTGCAGATTCAAGATCGGAGGTTCACTTCCATATAATTTGTCCTTTTGAGGTGGTCGAACTCTCTGGACTATCCTGTAGAATGACAGAAACCCTTTAAGTCACTAAAAGCCGAAATAGTAGGGATATTTTTTCAGTGGCTCAGCAGGTGAGAGGGGTAGAACGACCTCCAGCTTGCAGATAACCATGTCCGTAAACATAACTTGCCTGCCACGATTATGTAGTCCCTGCATGTAACTTGAAAATTCTGCACCCTTGGGAGTATAAAAACAGTTTTAGACGAGTTTTAAGACGGCATTTATTTTGTTAGATGAACCGGTTACATTGCTTTCCCACTGACAAATGAAAAGCAAGGTGATGTAATACCGGCTGATGGCACGAGATTATCCGACTGCCTCACATTCGACAACAACTCCATCAACTGGTCCTTGTCACATGTGTCCGAATTTTCCCTGGCCCACAGCAAAATTCCTTGTAAAACTTGATAGGAAGAAGCTGTGTTTTCTGTAGTCGAAACTAGAAGACGCAGCTGGTCGCTAGTGAGCTGGAGAAAGAAGGGGCTTTTACCGACATCAGAGAACCGTTTCGCCAGAGTCAAAGGTATATACTCCATCATCTCCTTGTTTGTGTACAACTCGGCCAAATTCCAAATGTCGGCAAAGTTGGTATCGAACAGTCTCTGCTTGAAAACTTCCCAACAGTATTCATACATGACTTCAATCTGGAACATGTGAGCCGCAGCCATTGCTGATTTGACACTCTCCATATCTTTGCTGATGTCACCAACTTCCCCGGTGTACAAGAAGTGCAAGATTAGCTCCAAAGTGCTGGGACTTATTCCTTTCAAAACAACCTTACCGCTCGTGGATTCCTCCATGCCAGACTGGAACATGGCTTTGAAATACGGGCTGTTGACGCTGAGCAGCAGTCTGTGAGCTGGAAATTCCTGTGAATCACAACATAGTATCACGTCAGTGCAGTCCGATTTGCGCCGCATTTTCTCGATGGAAGAAGCCCATTTGGAAAGCTGCTTGTGCTGGAATTCCATCTTTGCATCATGCATGGCCTGCAAACCCAAATAAATAAACATAATAATGAACAGATTTTTTAAAGAGGCTTTCATTTTCAACATCTGTAAATTTCAAAGACGACAAGTTCAGAAAGCCTTACAGAGTAGACCTGTATGCCATCACTGCCACTGCTGTATATCTGGTAAGCCACACCCCGACTATTTTGTTGATCCGTACTCGAGGAGGGGGAACACAAAAAATACTAATTAGCCAAACAACCTAGTCTTATGCATTATTGAAATGCATGTAGTTTTTTTGTGATGTGAGCTTGTTGGCCATTTCAGGCCCAGGTATGATTGTTGGGATAGTGACGGTTGATAATGTTCACATTGATGCACGAAAGCTCATTGCCATTTTATGTTAAGTTGCCAAATTATGCAAGTTGCCAGTTGTGGTGGCTTAGGTTACACAATTTTCAGTCTCACAGCATAACTATGTAAAGTTTTTAGCCAAAGCTTAGCTGAATTTTGTCCACACAAAATCGTAAAACCTAATTCTGACCTAATTCTAATTTCAGTTTTGGTTGTATGATTTTTGATCGATTTAGTTGTGTTGCTTTAACGGTTGCTGAAAGAGTCGGGAGGTGGCTTGTCTTCCAGGGTGTAATTGTTGGGATAGTGACAGTTGGTAATGTTCACACATGATGCATGAAAGCTCATTGCCATTTTATGTTAACTTGCCAAATTAGGCTAGTTGCCAGTTGTGGTGGCTTACGTTACGTAATTTTCAGTCCCACAGCATAACTATGTTAAGTTTTTAGCCAAAGCTTAGCCGAATTTTGTCCACACAAAATCGTAAAACCTAATTCTGACCAAAAAATACCGAGCTAGCCCCATTAAACCTAATTTTGGGACAAGCAGTTTCTATTGCAGAAAAAAAAAATACTGGTAAAAATAGATAACTCTATTTAACATCAACAATTGCTATGTTAAAATACACTGAAGAATCCTGAAATAAACAAATAATCATAAATTTCTATAATGCTGTTGGCAGTTTGGTTCCTGGTGCCAGCACCATTTTTATTCGTAACCACCTTGTATTATACGTATAGGCACGCCTACACAAAACTTACTGCATAGCAAGAAAAATCACGGGCCAATCTGGTGAAAGTAGTCGACAACTATTTGCTTTTTAGTCAGAAAAGTGCATTGGGCAATAAACAGGATGCCGAAAGCCAAATCGTGGAGATTAGTTATAAATGCAGATACAAACCTATTTCTGTAGCTTTTTTAATTTAAATGTCAGACTGCTTCAGTGGGAATTGAACCCTCTATCTTTTGAGACCAAATCTATGCTTCAGTGGGAAGTGAACCCACGATCGTTTGAGACCAAATCTAGAAGTCATACTAGAAAAGCCATACATACACAGTTAAAAAGGTATGGAAAGGATGGGGCGAGGTGCCTGATGGTTAGCTAGGGACCGTTCATAAGTATGTCACGTTATTTTTGGCCAATTTTGACCTCTCACAGTTTGTCACGCATACTCGTACCCCCCAAAAAAGGTACCTCACACCGATCTTACCCCCCTCCCTCCCACCTCTATAAATTTTATTGGGCCTGCACAAAACTCTTAAAAGCCGATTATTTTTCTGTCATGAGCCATAACCATGAGTTGAAAATGAACAGCTACAAATCAAGGAAGAGAAAAGGGAAATAGCAGAATTAACTTCCTTTTCAACTGATAAGGTAATCTCGTGAAGGAGAATGATAATTTTGCTAGGAAATACCTAAAATCTTGTCACGTTTTTAACGTGCAACTCTGCCACTCACGAACCAACGAGAGGAAAAGAGAGGCAGCATCTCAGTTGGCATTTTTCGGGCTGTAACTACAGAACGCAGAAACAGTACAAATCAGCCGAATCATTAGTGATTTCATCGGCAACACTGTGCTACCTAGTCGCATAGGCTTATTTTTCTTTCAAGATCCGGCCGATAATGTAGTACACCTCTGTGAAGCATTGAGCCCAAAGCTCCCCACAGCCAGTGTTACTATGTCAGATGGTGACTTCTCTAAGACAACACACATTTTAGGAGAGCGTTGTGAGAATTGGCTTGGTCGCTATTCAGTTTAGGAATGGACTGAGGCTTGTGTCACTGTCACTTCCACCATTTCAGACCACTGTGCGATAATAACAGCTCGTATTGTGAATGGAAAAAAAATGGATAAAAGAGAAAACCTTCAATTTTTGCCTCTCCCAACCTAACATTCGAAATGAGCCCCTTTGTATTTTACTTAATTTCAAGAATGGTGACAGGTTCAACCAAGTTTTACAACCTCTTACTTTTCTGACTTCGTAACACATCATGTACAGTCAGAGTATTAAAATTTTTTCCTACACAAATAATAAAGGTGCATAAAAATATACAAGTGTGACGTCACATTTTTAACAACCCCCCTCCCCATGTCACGTTTTGTCACACTGGGCTGAACCCCCCCCCCCTCCCTCCCCTTAGAGCGTGACGTACTTTATGAATGGTCCCCTAGCACGAATGCCTTACGCGCCAGCGGTAGACAGCCCTCATCCACCCTAAGCATTTTGGGGAAGAAGGCCTTGTAATACATCGTGCTCATGTAGATTGTGGCATGCCAAAGATACTAGGGTGGTCGGACAGGCCTCGACCCCGAGATCCAGAAAGGTGGCTGGCGTGTAGGCCCACAGGAGCAAAAAGCCACAAAATGGGTAATGCAACTGGCTGTAGAGGTGGAGTGTGAACGACATGAAAAGGATGATGCCCTGTTGGGAGGAGAAAATATAACAAGACTTGCACAATGCAAACAGCTGAGAAGGTGTTTACACAAATTCAAATGTGTTCACGTCTAAACGAGGCCGTACACATCTCTGCCAGCACAAAATCGAGATCAAGCCAGGCACACAGCCAATCCGTTTGCGTCATCGATCAGTTAACAAGGAGACCAGAGCAATAATTTAAGCAGAGATGTTCGTGTGGCTCAGGAATGAAGTCATTGAGTTCTCTTATTTCCTCATGGGGAGCTTCCTTGAAATTGCAACTAAGAAGGGTGAGGCAGGGTCCAAGAGATTCTGTCTTGACTACCATCTTGTTAATGCCAAGACTGTTCAAGACAGCCAGCCGACCAGTGACACTTTTCATGCTTGGTAAGGCTAACTGAAATATAGTCTTGGACACAAAATCAGGCTTCTTGCAGATGGGAATGGAAACCGAATACAAGAAATACATCTGCGATAGTTTAAAAAAAATGCCATATGGGATATGCAATGGAGCAGCATCCTTTGCATTGCCTATGGGCGTGGCATTGCATGAAGTCCTTCATAGCGACGCGACGATTATGTGGAAGATTTGGTCATCAGCTCAGATACATATTGAAACCACCTAAATCATATTTCAGACATGCTAGATAGGATAGGAAAAGCATGTCTATCAGTAAATCTGAATAAAGTGCAAAGGAAAAGCCAAATAATCCATTCCCAAGAGTTGTCTCCAGAGCCTGGTAGAATTTTGTAATACTGGATTTTCCTGAGCCTCAGGGAATAAAAAGCTTGCGTACATTTCTTGGGGCGATAGGCTTTTACATGGCTTTCATTAAAATATTACCGTATTAAGGCAGCACCTGTCTAGTATATGTGTCTGAAAGGGAATGCAGTCTGGGAGGAGCAAAAAATGACAATCAGAGGCTGTGCAGTAACTAAAAGACAGTCTAGCAAACTCTATTTTACCGCCCCCCCCGACCTGGATAAACATTTCAAAATTTCCTTAACACTCCTCTATTTCTGGTTTGGTTGCTGTGATCCAAGTACATTGAAGGACATGGGCTCGTACCGATTGCTTCTGCAAAAGTGTTTCCGTGCTTGAAATGGGCGCCGAGTCCGCCGTTTAAATGTTCAGGCCGTACATTACAAATGCTCCCTTTTTCCTCAAAACTGACCACTCTGCCCTGTCTTTCTTAAATTCCTTGAAACATCCTTCAGAACAGCTAGCCAGGTGGATTCTTAAACAAGGAATGGATTTTGAAACCTGTTACAAAAATGGTGTTTTAAACCAAGTGGCAGATGCATTCTCTAATGTATGAGAATGAAAATCGTGTGGTCTTAGCAGATTGCTAAGTAGAACAAGTAAAGTAATAGTGTTTCCGACCGGATTCCCAATAGTGGACCAAATCCAGAGGGTTGCAGGTTGATGATAGGTGGTTACCACATCCGATTGCCAGATTAGGCAACGTAGCTGACTGTACGTCATTTGTTGACTGAAGCAGATCTGTTCCTGTGAGACTCTGCTTGCATGTTGAGATCATGTGTCGAACCTATGTTTCACATAGCATGTGTGATATGGCTGATGTCACCACATCATTGCTGCAATCCATTCGTCAACATTGGACGGTTATTTTGGAATGTTTGAGATCCTGAAAAAGCTACAGTAGTCTGGATCTGAGCTGAAACCATGAAATTAGTTTTTGACTTGTTCTTGTTGTTGGCATGACACCTTTCTACTACGTTCATTACAGATCAAACTATTTGTCATATAAAGCTGGTTTTATTTGTACCGTCTTTAATAATAATACTGCAATTTAGGCTGGGAAGCCATCTCAAGCAAACAGACAGCGAAATGCTTAAGATACTTCCCTACCTGTCATACTGCCCTTAATTTTTTTTGCGTTTTTTTTTTTGGGCCATAACATTTGTATTTATTAACTGATTTTCGTTCTGTCTTTTTGGTTAGTATCTTTATTAATAAAATCGAGTTGTCGCGTTCGATGGACAGCAACGAGACGGCCACAAGACGGCCGCAAGTACCAGCCGGGTCAACAGTCGCAGCGCCATCTCTTGATAGTCAACCAAAGCGAACGAAGGAATACGCACGACCAGGAGGTAATGGACTATATTATATACTACCGTTGTCTCAGCATCTACGTCAGCTATCGTTCGATGCCTGCAGTTGTTGTTTATTATTTACGACAAGTCAGTTCAAGCTGTACAGATTTGTTAGCAGTTGTGTTGTATACAAAAGACAGCATCTAATTTTTAAGTTAAAAAAGAAACAATCGGGATTTGTTTAATTTCAGTAACTCGAGTGATCAACGTGGTAACTGCACAGCGTCATGTCATGGTTATATTCTGTATTATTCTGTTTTCTGAATAAAGTTTTAATCCGGAATCACATCATCACTACTCACGCGTTGGTTGAATAATGCAAGTGTAGTTATTAATCCACTATTAAGCGTTTTTTTGTTTTTTTAATCGTATTAAACAACACACGGTTTTCCTTTTACCCCTTTTTTTCCCCAGGCTTTATGAAACGTAGCTGTTTCCATGGCTTCACTTAAGTATTTTTGTCCTTTAAGGCTTAATAGAAGCATAGGTGCTTATTTTCATTTAACCCCCAGCTTCTTCGTTACCGGGGAGACGACTGAAGACTTTTTATTATTTCTTTTTGTCCTTTTTCCCGGTTTGGTAGTAACTCAGTCCGATGGTCAGATTTTTATAGCCAATCAGCCCTATTTTTATTTGATTATACCCCGTTTGGCGTGTGACGTCACAAATTTAGTATTTTCAAAATTCCAAAAGTTTATGTCTAGAAGTTTATGCCGCTAACCAAATTTATGCCGATGTCTTTGTACACTTTCTCCCCATTTTCCCTTTCCCCCAATCCCGCATAAGAAGGTTCTCTCTTCCGTTCTCCCCCCCCCCCCCCCCCGCCCCCCGTTGTGTTTAGCAATTGGAAATATTGACTGGCGTAAATAAATATTTTCTGTGGGCGGGGGCAAATTTTATGCTTCCCTGCTAGAAAACACACGACTACTTCGTTTGTACTGACCACTTTATTTGTACTGTACTGCACAAAACAGCAACAGTGCCAGCAACACTCAAGTCAAATCGCAACACATGGCAACAATCAGTACCGTAGCTAGCCTTTTTCAAGGAGGGGGGGGGGGGGGGGCAAGGGTAAATGATAGGCCCCCAAAACTAAACAATTTTAAGGTCATGATTGTGGTCTATATTTTATAGTGGTTTTTGCTATGTTAGCCTAAGTTGTTAAGCTCCTAGCTAACTACCGGTGTGGGGTGAGTCCCCTTCCCAGTGAGTTTGAGTCCAGTGATAACACGGGGTTGAGTGACAGAATAGTGAGCGTTGGCTTCCTGCCAACACTAACCTTTACAGCCTACAGGTGGAGCATCACATCAGGTTGGCTCTGTTGGCCAGCAAGTACAACTAAAGGAGGCACATCCACAAAACTCAGGACACACCAGTTTTATGTAAAAACTTTGGGCCATCTGCTTTGAATTTTGGCCCACCTTGTCTACCCTTTGCATCCCCTTTAATTGTGGCACTGAACACAATCACTTTACTGCCACTTACATGTAAAGAACAGCACCAAACCAAACCCGTGATGGAAATATCACGGAATCATTACAACACCCCATGCGTAGCACGGGCTTATTTCTAGTTGGTTAATAATTCCCTAGATCTTTCAAGTTTCCACTAGTGGTCTACGACGCTCGGATAAAAAGTTAAAAACGTGGTGACCTTGAACGGACGTGTCAGGGTCAATAAAACTCACGCGCAAACGGTCCCCTAGTAATAAGCACCCCCAAGTTTCATTTCGATTCGAGACGATACAAGGAAACGGTGGACCCTGGACCATTACTTCAGTTAACGCCCTGTATATTATCAGCCAGCTGAGCTGCGTATCAAAATGTTTTTTTTTCCGACTGATGACGTCGGCTCGCAGCAAACGTGATCAAATTACTGCGATCTACAGCAGGAAGCGAAGCAGCAAGAGAAAAAATGGCTGACACAAATTAATTTTTGGCTGATAGTGGCCTAGAACCAGCCAGATGTGTATTACCACATCTCGCCTTTCCGGGAAACTGCCTTGATCAGAGGGAAATTCTAACTTACAAGGCGTCTGATGCTTTAGCCGGTGTCATAATTTTAATGGCACTAAATATGTAGTGATGCTAAATATGTGTGCATCATTACGTTGTCAGAAAACAAAGTACGTCTAGAGTTGCACATATTAAGCTTATAAATACGTACAACACGTCGTTCTGTCCTCAGGGAAAACATCATTGGCTGCGAGTTGTTCGTACGGCAATCCTCGTTCCGAACACCAAACATTTTGCAGGCGGATCGGCATCAGGACCGGAAGTTGAAAGAAGCGGAAGTACAATACAGTATTATACAATTAAATAACTGCAATCATCCAACGTTTTGGTTTGCAGCTAAGCGGGATGGTAGATCTGATGTAGACCAGACTCCCCCCCCCCCTTCCCGTAACCAACCATTGAAGATGAGAGATGATTTTGGTCTTTTATTGGAGATTTTGTAAGGCAGGGGTTAAAGCGACACTATCACCGATTGAAAGCTGGCACAATCTGGCAACATCTAGCGCTATCTAGTACAATCTAGCATTTGCTTGCACAAAGCCGAGGAATGCACAACGACATTTCTTTTTACAAAACTAACAAACTACGACCTTGATAATTATTGTACGAAAATTTGGTACGTCCTCGTGCACCTGGGAGCAATCTATTAAGGTTAACAATATGACCACTGCGCTAGATGATGCCGTGGTTCACTTTTCGTTCACTTTTCAATCGGTGATTAATGCCACTGTAAGGAAGGGGGGGGGGGGGGGGGTTGAGGCTTAATGACGCGTCGTCAGGAAGGGCACCCCTTGCCCGGAGGGAAAGAAAATAATTTTTAATGGACAACGTGTAAGGCAGAAACATATTTTTAAAAATATAACCTACTGTTGAAAGTTGAAAAAATATGAAATCTTTCACTTAGTTTAGGTAATCCCAGGACGTTTGGGACATTCGTGTTGTCAAATTTTTGAACGTCGAAGTTAAGATTTTTTTAGGAGCCGGTAGGGGGGGGGGGGAGAGTTGAGAATTCGTGCGATCCAGGAGACCCCCCCTCTCCCGCCGACGGACCTGTTGACATTATGTTTAACGCCTATGAAAATAAGTTTGAATTTTTTTGAGTAGCAACTTGTTAGATTTTCTAGTTAGTAGTCTATTTTGTTAGTGGTCTGTAGCGAGACTCCCTCTGGAGTGGAGGTCCTGTACCACTCCACATGCAGCTAAGCATGCGTTGATGTAGACTTCGGGGAAGTAGCGAGTGGCGACACTACGTTAGGTGGGTGGTAAATTAGCCATGGAGGCCCCCTCCTCCACTTTTTCGCACTCCATTCAAGCTTTTGTGAAAAAAAAATTGAAAAAAGTTTGGATTCAAGAGAAATTTTTTTTTAGCTCTTGCGTTTTTTGTATGGGCAACCACATTTTTTTAATGATAACTAGTAGTGTACTACAAAAGGGCCTGTTTTTAAATCTAAATTTTTTGCTTTCGGGGGCCCTGTGAGGCTGGGAGCCGGTGGCACTGCCACCCTTGCCACCATGAGAATAGCACAATTGCGATCTCGCTTAAATGCAAGCACGACGGATATACTGCTGCCATCTAATGCACAAAAACTAAACTATTTCAAGCACGTCCAATACGCTGCTGCCATCTAGTGCACAAAAAATACACCAGACACTAGCAACAGCAGATTGTCCTTGGAACGGCTACTGACAGATGCTCGTCGAACGCGTCGGTGCCTGTAGTCCTTTCGATTTGAACCAGGGGTTCAGACAGTGGGGTAAAGTAAGGGAAGACTCCTTCAGGGCCGAAGCGACTGCCCCCCCCCCCCCCACCCACCAAAAAAACACATACAGTTGGCAAATTCGAGTTGTCGAGTTGGAAAAATCGGACAAATGTTCACTGCAAATTCCAGTTTCCACGAATACAGGTTAATTATTATCATCATTTCGTCAGTTTGAAAGTAAAGTCTACAATACATTTTTTTTCCATCAGTTTCCGTAACACTTCTGTGTAATTTGGGAGTAACTGAAACGCTGCCCCTGATCGTTTCTGATTGCTTCCCAGCATAGCTTGGCTGTAAGGCGTCGGGGAAAAGAAGCTCTTTGAAAATTTGCGTAGTTGGCGAAGTTGAAAATTGACTTGGCCGTTTTGTTTGCTATGTCACCACCGTAACTTTTAAGTATCACAGATAATGTAGAAAATAAACAACAAAAAATGGACAAAACTGTATCCCCACAGCGAAAATCGTACACAGTTGGCAAAACTAAAAACTGAGTTTCAATTTTACTTCCTATAGTTCTTTTTCTGTTAGACAGTGCCGCTCAGAAGGTGTTTTAGCGTAGAGCAACTCGTAACTGGTGTTTTAGGAGGGTAGAAAATTACTGGCATATTAATATAGCAAAACACAACATCACTGCCAGTTAAAAAGTTTCTTAGGTAAAGCAGAAATATCAACAAACTGCATAAAACAAACTCTGCGTAAGGCCTTCTGCCAAGTTATCGCCGTCTGAAGTTGTGATATCAAATAAATCTAAAAAATTAATGCAGAGTAGCTTATTTGATTTACTAGTTCGTCTGCTAGTCCATCAGTGCCTTGGTTTTAGTTAAAACAGTAACGTGAACTTCATGAAAATCAAGTACAGTGGCAAAATCAAAAACCGAGTTGGAAAAATTGAATTAGCTGTTTGATTTTCTGTTCCTTTTTCTGTTAACCTATCGTCACTAAATTTGAATTTGTATTAATGCAGAAACAACTACATTTTTCAAATCTAAAATTGTAAAAAAATTTTTAACTTGTTAATTTCGAAGGTCTAAAATTTGACAATAACAGTTCTAAGATCCCATATTAAAGGACAAAAGTGACTTAAAGGCCACGAAATGCGGGCAAAAATTACCCTACGGGACCGGGGAGGGCCGGAGGAAGGGAGGGGTCATGAAGTTTTTGGACCCGCTCAAGGGGAGATCAAAAACACACTGACCAACTGGAAAAAAAAAAAAGTCATTTTTGGACCACAAAAATGGCACTTTCAGCAGTCAAAATTTCCGAAAACGGCTCAGCTCCCAGACCCGCCGTGCTGCGAGTGTTTAGTATAGTTTTTACAAAAACTTTGTGGAAAAGCCTTGGCGTCTTCTGCATTTCATGTGCGGACTATAGATGTGGTCATACAAGCAAACAGTGTGTTCATCATACTTCTGTAGGAATCTCGACAAAAGATGGGTGTAAAAGATTTTTGGGGGGATGTTCACATCATTTTTGGACCTTTATTAGGGTGGTGGGAATCAAGGATTTTTTCAGGTCTTGAAAGGGGAGTGATCGAAAATTTAGTGGTCACATTTTCATTTCCCGCCCCACCCCCACGGCCATAAATAATGACCGGTCCCCAAGATCCCCTGAATTAATGGAAAAAAATTAAATTGGAGCATGTTGATTTCAAATGTGGAAGCTCTTCTCCAATAATACCTCAAGTTGTTTTGGACAAAAGTCAGGTGAAAAGTTTCGCCATTTCTTTCGTCTTTCGACGCTCCATTATTTAAAAACTGGAGCATGTTTTTGTTTTAACATGTGAAAGTTTCTTTTTACAATGATACCTCTAGGCCTATAGTTGTTTGGGATACAATTGAGAAAAAGATTTCATTACTTTTTACCTTTCGATAGTACATTTAAAAAAAAATAATCTGGCCCTGACCTGCTGCCTATGCTTGCACACAGGCGTCGTCTTCATTCATAATAGCCTAAAAGTCCAAAATGTACAATTAAGTCAACCCTCAATCGTCAATGGCCAGCTGGCCTGTTTATATGATTCTAAACTGAACTCGGTTTAATTTAATTTGGAAAAAAAAAATCTAAAACAAAACATGATTGAGTCACAATAAAATTTTTACGAAACCTACAATCCTAAAAAATAAATTTTAAAAATCACCAAAATTTGCTTAACAGTTTGTTGCTTTAGTGTTCACTGGAGGCTAGAAACAGGCACTACCCCGGGGGGGGGGGGTACAGCGCTCCCCCCGACCCCCTAGCTGAATTTAGCGGACCCCTCAAAATTACTGGGCAGCACTACTGGCATTCTTTAAACCAGTTGGCCAAAATTATAAGATGAGTTGGCAAAATGAGTCACTCCCCCCCCAACCAAGTACCTTTCGCTACGGCCCTGGACTCCTTTATTGCCATTGGGTAGGGGAAGGGGTAGGGATTGTTGCAGATGAAGTGGAGGTCAATAAAGGGTGAAAAGGAATAACTCCAACCATTATGAACTTGTAACGTTTATTTTACCGGGCCTGAAAACCCACGTTTCACCCGTAACCAAGTCTTCCAATATAGTATAGGAGCAACAATACATTAGCCCAACAAAACGTTTCGTTAGCCTACCAACAATACCATCAGTAGTTATCAATTAACGCATGCTTTATACTACGCTACCGCATGGATTATTACACCACTACGCCAAGAAATAAACACGATAATAAAAACACGTCTTCACGAATGATGTTCCTAATGTGTCTACTGATCCAGTATGCCCCTTCTGAGTAGACCGAGTATGCTCCACCACCCCCCTCCTCCCCCGCGAGCATAACAAACTGTATAGAGTAGCGTAGATGATATCAAGTACCAGTACGACTAAACCCTGCTCTTGACAGACTACCCCTGTGTTGGTTATGTTGGTGTTGTTGACTTTGTATATAGCGTTTAAAAGAAAATGAAAAGGGGAAAAAAAGAAAAGGGTGTAATGTTAAAGACGGTAAAAAAAAATATTTATATATTTATATGAATATATTTAATTTATTTAAATACTTTTTTGTAGGATAAGGTGGGAAAGAAATGGAAGCTTTTTGCTGCTTTCTTTTGCGGTTGTCTTTTTTTTTTGTTGTCCTTGTTTTTTTTTGTTAGTTTTTTTCTATTGAATTTATATAAGTTGTTGAGGTTCGTCACATTCTCCAAAGGGAAACTAATGACCAATGCTTGTTAAATAAATAAATAAGTATTGGTTGAAAATGGTTCTAACCGGCACTGTGTTGAGTGTTTTCAAAGCCACCTACAGTATAGGCCGTATCAGATCAGATCAAAAAAGGCGAGTAAAATCAACCATTGACATAGAAGCAAGCACAAGTTTGCTAGGCGCTGCCATCTCTACACCAAGCGGCGAAATTTCAAATTAACCGACGAGGGTTCCAAATTCTGCCAACCGATGGCGCCACTTGGCAAACTTGTTGCGTCGGTATTTGTCGCGCCTTCTAGCAGAGCATTGTGGAAGGCAAAGCTGATACGGCCTTTACTGTAGGTGGCTGTGGTGTTTTCTACTCAACACACTCTGCTTGTACTCCATTGACTTAGTTTTTGGTGTCTAGTAGTATCGCATTCAAAATAATGCCTTTTTTTGTTAAAGATATTTTATAGTCAAATACCCCGTATAAATCCTTAACCAATTTTACTGATTTACGGATCTAAATGTACAATGGTTTTAGTAAAAAATGTAAAAAATGTAAAAAATTGTGGGTTTATGACTAGGATAAACGGGTTCAATGATTCGCGAAAAAGCAGCACACGGCAGTCAAGTTTTTAAGTGCGGCGGTGAGCTCCACCTTTCTCCCATTTCTTTTATATATATTTATGCGCCGATGAGCGATTTCCCTTATATGGTCAATAAGCTTGAAATACGTCTCGATGGCGTCTCGGCCTCCGGCCTCAACGTCATCTTGACGTAGTTCTAACGGATTAGCCTTGTTTGGGAGATCGCCCATCGCGTATAAATTCGATACAGTTTGCCAGGGGTGGTATAACTTTTGCTTATCACGCAGTGTAGTATTACATTAGTCACGTAGTGTGATAGGTATATATATAAGTTCATAGTTTTATTTAGTTTGTGACGCCGTTTTTCGCTTTAGTGTTTGTTTCTTTTGCTACACCTTTGAGCGTTATAAATCCAGGGACTATTAAAGCCTTACGTTGGCTATTTTCCCCACTGTGTTTGTACACTTTTTGTGTATTCTGTGACCAACTTCAATCTGCGATAAACTGTAAAAAATAAAACTGTAAATTACCAGTACTAAGAACACTGATATATTTCCAGTTTGTAGTGTAAAATTACAGTCTGTATCGTTTAATTATAAGTCGCTTAAGAGAAACGAGTCTTGCTAAATCCTACTCTCGGGGCTTTTTTCGCAGAGTTTACAGAAAACTGACGTAAAAATTAAAAAAATATAAACGCCAACGACCGTTACGCTGACGGCTGATTCTACAGTATTACTTAGATTTTTAGCAGTGTAGGTCTATGGGTAATTATGTTGTTTACCAGAACTATACTAATTCCATTTTTTTTTACTAACCGACGTAGAGTTTCTTAGTCTTCCCATTTCACATTAAAAAATCGGGGGAAGGGGGGCGGGAGGGCCTTAAGTTTTGGAAAAAGAAATATTAAAAACACGTAAAACGATAAAACGGCCGTGTTAAAGCGCTGGCCATCCTGCAGGATACAGAGTAGCAAGAAAACCTGATTTACATTGCAATGAAAGGAGACGGAAATTATTTTTCTTCTGCAGCACCACAACAAAAAACGTAAGCTAACCAACCTAACCACACCACCACACATATAACCTGCATAACGAAAACAACAAAACCATAAGAAACTGACAACAAGAAAAAAACAAGAAAATGCAGGAGAGATTTTCGGAGTCCCGAATGCAGCATAGTTTGGAACACTACTTTCTGTTTTCTGGAAATCACCTTTTCCCGCTACTCTGCTTCCTGGAACATGGCCCCCACTTTAACACGGCCATCATCGTTTTACGTGTGTTCAAACGTATTACGCGTTTTCAAAACGTGTTTGGGGAACTTCAAGCATATTTCCCGGGATATTATGGTGTGAAATGGGTCGAGGATGACCATCTGCGTCGGTAAGTACAAAAATTGGTAACTATGGAGTTCAAGCGAACCACTCCAAACCACTCAATTTTTTACTAATCGACGCATGTCATCATCCTCTTGCCAAATCACATGAAAAAACAGGGCGAAACGTGTTTTAAAGTGTAAAAAAAAACATTGAAAACACGTAAAACGATAGTTAGATCGTGTTGAAGCGCCGGCCATATCGCAGGAAACAGTAACGAGAAAACCTGATTTCCATCGCAATGAAAGGAAACGGAAATTACCTAACCTAATAAACCTAACCTAACAAACCTAACCTACCTAACCTAATCACACAAAAACAACAAAAAACGCAGACAGCATATAGTTTGGAACATTACTTTCCGTTTTCGCGATGCAACTTTTCGTGGTACTCTGAATTCCGGAACATGGCCGCCGCTTTACACGGCCGGGCCCACCGTGTTATGTGGTTAAAAAACGTGTTTGGAGAGCTAAAAAACGTGTTTACATAACCCAAAAAAAACATTTTTCCCCCTTTTTGTAATATGAAATGAGAAGAGGATGAAGATTTAGGTCGGTACGTACCAAAATTGATCGATTTATCGTGGTTCGCTTAAACTCCATAAATACCCAAAAATTGAGTGATTTAGCGTAGTTCGATTAAACTCCATAATAACCGAATAATTACACAACCAGGGAAATATTTAGTTGTGTGCCTAGAGACCATATGCAATTAGGCTGAGATTTTGCAATAAATTATACGGTTGGAAGTGCTTAATCGACCGCGACAAAAGAGACAAACCGCGACTCCGTTAGAACACCTGTAACACCTTTAGAAAACGAATGTGGTAAGATTCGACCACACAGTGAGAAAGTTGTAACCACTAAAACTGTGTCAAGATGACACCTACAAACCACCGTTTAAATAACACAGCATCCATCCGAATAAGCCTAAAGAAGAAGAAGACGACGAAAGCATTGGACTTACGGCATTCGGACTGCGCCGACATAGCTGCTGTTCCCCGACCGCCACTTTGGAAGGAGATTTTCCCTCCAGAAATGATGGAGACGACACGGCGCTGTTATTCGAAGAAAGAAACGGCAAGAATAAGGTCTTGTCTTTGAATTCCGGAGGAATTTGAAAAGTTTCAAAATCAAGGCATCGACGATCGACAACCCAAGTTGACCCTGAGCCAAGCATCGAAACAGAACGTGACAATACCCTATGGTGACAATATCAAGATTCAGCGTCAACTGTTAGGAACTTTCGTGTCGGTCGTGTTGACCTTTCGTATACGTTGTTGGACAGCTCGAGGAAATTGTTGCTCCTCTTACGACATTATTTCAAATGCAAAAAAAATTCGTTGTCACCGAAGACAGGGTTCCTACCTAAATACTGAAATAAACTAACTGAACAAAAAATGGCTTCGACGTTTAAAAAAAACTCATTAGAGCTCGTATCCCCATACTCAGGGGCTGTGAAGGTACACAAATAAAAAAATAAAAACGGATTAGAGTTCACTCGAACGCAACGAACTATAGTTTGAACTCCAATTCCAGGGTAAAAGGACTGTTTTTGCTCAATGGTTATGTCAGTAAGTGAACGCAGTTTATGTTTGAAAAGTTTAATGTCTAAAAATTGGCTTCATCCTTTTGAAGAAAAAAACCATAAGAGCTCGTATCCCCAAGAAACTCACAGCTCTTAAGGTGCACAAATTAAATAAAAAAAGCGGATTTGAGTTCACTCGCACAAAACTAACCATAATTTCAACTCCGATTCCAGGGAACATGGATGGTTTTTACTCACTGACAATGTCAGAAGTGAAAGCAATTTGTGTTTGAAATGTGCGTGTTTGTTTTTGACAGTTTCTGTTTTAGTTCTATTCGTTTGAGTGATTATGTGTTCATTTTATGTGTGTATTTTTAATTTTTCAATTTTGTAGGATTTTATTGTTCACAGCGTTTGTTTTGTAAGTGTTTGTGAGTTAAGTTTTAGTCCTTGTGCATGTATAATTTTGCATTTTGTGTGCGTGTTTATAGTGTGCGAAATATCCAACTGTTTTGTTTGTTAGATTAGTGTATGCATGTAGTACATGTTGGTTGGTATATGACCATCTTTGTTCCCAGGAATTGGAGTTCAAATTATAGTTCGTTTCGTTCGAGTGAACTCTAACTCTACTCTAGTTAAGCTCTAACCAGGGTGGCTCAAACTCACCTCCCTGATTGTGTTTGAGGGCCTTTTAAAACGTCATGGCACTTGGGCCCCCAGGGCTGCCAGTCCGGGCCTGTATCATACCTTTGTAATTTTGGGGTGATGCACGTAGCGAAATGTGCCATTATCGGCGGGCTGAAGGTTTGGACTTCGTTGCACAAACACGTAATTATTTATTTGTGACTTATTTATTTCTGTCGGAGCAAAGCGAACGGAAATCGGCGTTTGTTAGCCAGTGTACAGAAAACGTACACTGAAAGAAATTAAAACCCTTGAATAGGCTAAATCATCATCTAGCTAAAACACTTTGTTAAACACCGGGAGAAGTTAAGTCCGGGAATTTCAATCATCGCGTAGCATGCACGGTCCAGCCAGGGCCGTAGCGACTGAGGGGGTTTGGAGGGGAGCCCCCCCCCGCCGCCCAACACACGCAATTGGCAAATTCGAGTTGGCAAACTCGGATAAATTTTCACTGCAAATTCCCGTTTCCACGAGTACGGGTTAATTATTATCATCATTCGGTCAATTTGAAAGTAATGTTTAAAATACATTTTTTATCATCAGTTTTCGCAACACTTCTGTGTAGCGTGGGAGTAACTGAAACGCTGCTCCTGATCATTTCCGGTTGCTTCCCTGCAGCTCTCCTCATATCCCCGGAACTGGTAAGAGTGTGTGAGCTCATAGCTTGGACGTAACGAGTGAGGAAAAAGAAGCTCCGCGAAAATTTGCGTAGTTGGCGAAATTGAAAATTGACTTGGCGATATTGAAAATTGACTTGGCGAAATTGAACACTGACTTCGCCGTTTTGTTTGCTATGTCACCACCATGACTTATCATAGAAATGTAGGAAATGAAAACAAAAAATGCACATAACTGTATCCCCACAGAGTTTGAAGTCGTGATAACAATTAACTTCGCGAAAATCGTACTCAGTTGGCAAAACTAAAAACTGAGTTGGCTATTTCACTTCTTGTTTTCGGAGGGTAGAAAATTACTGATATATTAATATACCGAAACACAACACCACTGCTAGGATTAAAACGTTTCTTAGGTAAAGCAGAAACTTCAACAAACTCTGCATAAAACAAAACTTAGTAAGGACTACTGCTAAGTTATCGCCGTCTGAAGTTGTGATATCAAAAAAAATATCAAAAATTAATGCAGAGTAGCCTATTTGATTTATTAGTTCGTATGCTAGTCCATCAATGCCCCCTTGGTTTTAGTTAAAACAGAAACGTGAACGAAAGCTGTACTTCATGAAAACCCGGTACAGTTGGCAAAATCAAAAACCTAGTTGGAAAAATTGAATAAGCTGTTTGATTTTCTGTTGACTCTTTTTTCTGTTAACCTATCGCCACTAAAATTTGAATTTGTATTAACGCAGAAACAACTACATTTTCCAAATCAAACTTGTTAAAAATTTTAAACAATTTCGAATGTCCAAAATTTGACGATAAGAGTTCAGAACATCCCATATTAAAAGACAAAAGCAATCCAAAGAACACGAAATGAGGGCAAAAATTACTCTAGGGGACCGGTAATTATTTATCGCTGAGGGAAATGGGGGGGGGGTCATGAAATTTTTGGACCCCCCATGGGGGGGTCATACATTTGTCAGGTCTCGTCAAAAGGGAAGGGGGTGTCAAAAAGACATTGACCAACTGGAAGGAAAAGTTATTTTTGGACCTCAAAAATGGCACTTTCAGCAGTCGAAATTAATGGTTCAGCCTCTGGGGGCCAACCCCCATGCTGTGAGTACTTACAAGGTTTTGAAACTATTAGTACCATTACTGCAAGATTAGGTTTCACAAAGAACTTTGTAAAAAAGTTTTGGCACCTGGTTTCTTGGCTTCTTTTATATATCAGGTGCTAACTATGTTACGAATGTGGGCATACAAGCAAACAGTCTGTTCATCATACTGATTGTATGAATCTCGACAAAAGATGGGTGTAAGGAACACTTTTTTTTTAGGGGGGTCACATTATTTTGGACCTTAGAATGGGGTAAACAAGTTTTTTTTCAGGTCCTGAAGGGGGGGGGGGGGA